>WHVE01000639.1:0-76726 GCA_015178995.1 Trichophaea hybrida | reverse complement strand
AGCCGTAACGTTGGCATTGGCCGCGTTCTGAGGCGTGCGAGCCGTTCCTTGAAAATATTGAATCAGGCCGTCATCATTGGCTACTCCTGGGAGAGGCCAGCCGAAACCTCCTTCTGCCATTCTGATTAGTGCAAGTTCTTACAGTAACTTTTTTTTAAGGCTACACCCAACAAGGCCGGAACACAGCGCCGGCCAACCAGAATACTCAGCGTAAAGCTTGCAGTTGTAGGACGTGAAGTCCAACCGTTTTGTCGTAGTAGGCGCGGGATTTGAAACGTCGCTTCGTCTTTGTAGTTGTACCCGCGGAAACTTCGTCGCGTCGGGTTTTCTTCGAAAAACGCCCAGCGAACCTTCTGGCGCACCTCTCCTTCGCAAGATCGTGGGATTTGAGAGCTGCTGAGCGTCGTATGACCGAAAGAGAGAAGAATTGAGAAGTTGCTACCAATTGAGGGGTCGCGAGAAGGTTAAGTCTATTAGCTAGCTAGCGACGCGGAGGTCGATCGTGCCAGCGCCGGGTAACCTGGTCAGTGCGCTTCAGCAGAGCCGCACCTTATGTACACGTCTGAACCTCCCACAATAATCTCTTTTACAAGTCAGTGATCTTCACTTCACTTCTATAAACCTCTTATAAGGCAGCTGGTTTCGCTTTGCTGCTCTGCATTCTTTTACAATCAGTTGTCTCCACTTCACTTCTATCTTTTTTTTAAGTTAGTTAGCTTTGCTTTGCAGTTATAAATCTCTTCTCCAAGTCAGTTGGCTTTGCTTTGCTTCTATATAAATGAATATCAAAATCGCTTTGCTTTGCTCAAAGTATACTGTTAACTACTTCCTCACTGTCTACACAGTATACTCTACCAAATGACTTTCTCAAACCCTTTTGAGACTCTGAACTAGGTCTCTTAGCTCATTCATTGGGTGAATAGCATCAGCTATGTAGCTATTCAAAAAAGCCACTTCATTATCCAGCTCCTCCTAAATTAAACTTGATGAGATTTGTATAGTGGGTAATTAATGGCTTTATTGGCTTTGCTGGTTTCGCTGACTTCGCTGACTTCATCCATAATTATTTTACTCAGTTAACTTTACCAATAATTAAATTGCAAGCGCTCAATAGTCCTCTTGGCAGTGCAAATTTAATTTGAAATTTTTTTTCCTTTTTTGGTTGTCCCATTCATGGGCCCATGAATGGCATACCATTCATGGAACCGCCCTGTCCATGGATGGTACGACCCATCCATGGATGGGCCGATTCCACGAATGGGTCAGAACAGCACCAAGACTTTATGCTAAACCCTCTTCCACTCTCACATAACCTGGTCACGCATAACAAGATTTCTATCCTCCGCACAGTACCATCAAAAAGGACAAGGCACTATCATCCGTGCCCCATCTTCCAGCAAGCAGTCAACCAACAGCTTGAACTATTCCAGGAAGCTCGGTTACAGATTGTGTCAGCTATGCACACGACACACGATTCGGGAGGCGGTGGTGAGGAGCGAGAACCAACTTGGAAAGAACTCGTATTTTAGGAATGCCAAAGGGAAGCAAAAGGTGAACGTGCATCGTCACGGAGCAAGAATTCTCCACGGATGACGCTATTATCGTCGATCAAAGAACCTGCGTCGATTTTCTTCATGTACTTGCGAAGCTTTGGTACGACTAGGTTGTCTCTCTTTTCGGCCAGTGCAGCTCGAAGTGTCAGCACTTTTATTTGATTTTCCGAGCGAGACAAGAATTCCCAGAAAGCGGGCTTCTTAACCGCCTCATGGACATCGGGCGGAAAGGCGGAGGCATACGCTAACAACTCGGTATATAAGTCTGATTCCATTTTAGAACTTTCTACATTCAAAACGTGGTCAGTACTAAGAGAAACAGTTGCACTTGGTTTTGGCGGTAGAAGCAGCAATTCACCAGAACCGAAAAGGAAAACCGAACATGCAAGCGTGTATCATCATCTGCGTAAAGGTAAAATCCCATAACCTCTAACCGTAACTTCCAAATACTTGGCCCTCTTATTCCTCGTCGATCATGCCCATCCGTCTGCATCGAGTAAGAAAGTGAGGTATGCGATTCACGCCCTTAGATTCGCAGGGCTCGGGAGCCAACTTTGGTGAGCCGGAGGGTAGTCTGTAGAGGGCTTTTGTTTTCTCGCTATTGTTTTGACAAGTACCTTCCCTCGTCCCCGAACTTGAACCCATGATGTCGCCAAAGCCTGCGATGGTTGTGTCCGAGCCCTGTGCCCAGGCTACGCCTTTGCGCCCTTCCTCTTCTTTGATGGCCCAGCGACGACATTGCCATCGCCCTCGTCTGGTTGACTCGACTCGACCCTTCTCTTTTAAGCACAGGTCTGAATCCACCCACTGGCTTGCTTTTTGCCTTTGGTAGTCTCGGAAGTCACCTCCAGTGCAGGTGAGGCTTTGTAGTCCCAGGACTTGTATTCAGGAAGGGAATCTGGGGAAATGAAGCCTCCGGAGAGTGGCCTGGGACTGGGGGTGGCGTCGCATGACCCAAGAACTCATTTGAGCGTTGAGGATGATGAAAATCAATCAGCAATTTCATTGTCGTCCCAGGTTCTCGATCTCAAGACATCTATAATTGCAGCCTTTCCGCCACGATTGCCGGTACCGCCTTCGCGATTGATGCGCTTCAAGATCCCACAATTTTCGGTTGTATGGTTGTTCATCCTGCGGTACTGAGTACAAGTATAGGTTATACCGTCATTCCCTCCACGATTTCCTTTTCGGTAGCCTCCATGTCCATGTCAGCACCCACAACTTTCTCGATAAGTAATGTGTAAACCCGTTGGGGCGTTCCAAAGCTTGTTTGATGATATATCCTTGATGGCCTCATCCAAACACTCATGCTCAAACGCATTGTTAATGGTGCTCAGAACGGTTGTCCATCCCGTTATGTCGTTATTGGATGCTTCTGGAGAGGAGGTCTGTTCCTGCGTCTCTCGTGCCTCTGGTTTGTCGTCTCGCATGATTTCTTGGAGGAGCACCATTGTTAACTGTTCTGGGCCATGGCCTTCAGCATCAACTCCGATCCTTCGCCCATCCGCCGAGTCTCTGAACATGATCCTTCATCCAGCCTGATCAAGATTTCCGTTTAGGTTGTTATTCGGGGCCTCTTACGCGTCTTTCTTGGACTCCGAACTGCTTCGGTTACATGTGCTCCTCGGATGATCTGGAGATACGTGGTCTGCCCTATGATGATCACGTTTTTCGTTGAATATTGGGGCGACGTCACCAGTCTGTGGGGTCTCGACGACGCAAATTGTACCTGAATCCACATATCGCTTTCTCTTTCCACCAGAGATCTTCCCTTTCTCCGCCACAGGGCCAATTCCTATCGGTGCCAGATTCCATTTGCGCCCTTTTACTTGAGCGGTCTAGGGCCTCAGCATGGCGGGCGGAGGGTTCGCGAACGTTAAAACCGCAGGAAGAAGGAGGTGGGTAGGGTATTTTGTTTCTTTGAATAGTAAAATCGACCCAACAGCGATCCCCGATTCGTTTCTGGAAATGTGCCAATGGTGTATCAACCGATTTGGCCCGGAGGACAACTTCGTCTTTAGGGTTCAGTTCCTCGTTGTAGGACATACGACGAGATTCCATCCAGTGTTGATATTCTCGGCAACAACCCTTGGGAGTGGAGGAATATTCATGGGCGGTTAGTCGATTCGTTGTTTTCATCCGGGATCCCCATTCCGGAGGGGATGTCGGGGGATTATTTCGGTCCGAGACATTTCCAGTGCGGGGAGCAGACCACGATAGCCTGGCAGCATTTCTGGATGCTCGTACCTTGTCTTGGATATTGGCCCAAAAGTTTCTCCAGGCTAGCCACCATTTATGTCCCTCTGGGACAAACAAATCTCCCCGCGGAGTCGTAACAATATGCCCCACCATGGTTGGGGTAATGATTGCTTCGAAAAGCTTCTTGGTCCATTTGTCGCCTGTGCGCCAGATGGTGTTGTACATGAGATGTCGCAGAAGTAGAATCAACACAACATTCAATCATGCACCCTTCTGTTCCATCATATTCCCCAACTTAAATTCTCCCTGGAGTTTGAACAAGGCCCCGTACCTCATCTATCCCCGGTGGACTCCTGGCGAAGCTTTTCTTTGAAGACCTGGTCCTCGTTGTCCTCCATGATGTCGTATACCGGCACATCCGTCTCTGCTGGCATCATCATGATCTTCATCTACTTGAATAACTGATAGTTCTCGGGAGTTGAACTGGTAATGATCTCATACGAAGCGACTTCAAAAGCATCCAGCCACATTGTCTGGCCATTGTATCATAGATATACTCCATTGTGTAGGGCCGGAAGGTCACGGAAGTGTTTGCCCGTTTGTTTGTTTCGAGTATCCAGAAGGTCATGGAAGTGTTTGCCTGTTTGGTTATTTGACCCTTTGTTTTTGGGTTTGAGTCACCGTCTCAGGGCTTGTTTTCTTTATGGCGGCACCAGTATATATAGAGAGGTTGTCTGCTCTTTTGCTCCATACTTTTACACAATAGACACAACAAGTTTATCCTCTCTAGATTGCTGTGCATGTCGCCACCTCACACAACGAAGGTTCGGCACAACACATTGTACAATGGAGTCCACAGTTGTATAAAGTCCGGATACCCCAGGCTCTTCACCCACCGTACAAGGTATTGGGGAGGTCCGATGTGGCCAAAGATTTCGTCGGCAGCAAAGATCGCAGTTATGATAACTAACGGCTTCATCGGTGTACTTTATGTCTCCAGACCAATCTCGAAGTCCGTAAAGTCGGGAAGCTGGATTTCGTGCTCGCATGGATTTCGTCGCAATCGTTTTCTCCCAATGTTTATTTCGCGGAAAACCAGGTCAAGTAGCACCCAACGTCAAAAAGAAGGAGAAATCTGCTAGTGATGGTGGAGGTAATCGCCACGGGCGGCAGTTGGTATGTTTTTCTGGGGGGTGTCGGTCGTTTGCCTAGTGGCATAACGTTACCGCAATTAATTGCGGTTTCGAACCCATACTATACTGAGCATGGGCCGGGATAGTTTCGGGGCCGAGAAATATGTAGGTCGGGTTGTCGGGAAGCTTCGGTGGTTCATTTGGCGAAGGGTGTTGTTATTGACTGTGACTGCACACAGTACTTTGGAGCCATTTTGCGGTAATTGTAATCTCCTTGATATTGGGTACTGAACGTCATCGTAATTTCGGATATTTCTCGAACTCGTTGTAGGGAGGCAGTGTCTTCCCTGGTGGTAGGTAGGCAGTCCAAGTCCTGGTCGCTTTCCTAATGTGCAGCAGGATTGTTTGGACTTCCGGCGGCTTCGGCTGGGCTGGGCTTCAGTAGCAGTCGTTTGCCTTGAGGCATAACGTTACCGCAATTAATAGCGGTTTTGGGCCCAGGCTGAGCATGGGCCAAGATATTTTGGGGTCGAGATGTATACGTAGGTCGGGTTGTCTGAAGCTTGGATGGTTCGTTTGGGCATCTTGTACGTATTCGAGCCTATAATAAGTACTGAAAGTTAGGTCGAGGCGAGGTGGTAGTTTGATGGGAGGGTAGAAAAACATACCGAAATAAGGGACCGTAGCCCAGTGGTGGCGGTGAATAGGTAGTATGTCTGGTGGCATAACTTCTCCGCCCAGTAGTTGTAGAGCCAGCTATAAAGAAAAAACTCCATAGACCAGCTGCAGGCGGGGGTTCGGGAGCGAGGAAGGGAGTTAAATTTCAAGAGTAGAGTGGGGTGCGTGCCACTGGCAGTATTAAGAAAGGAGAAAAGATCTAGAATAATGGAGAAATGAAGAAGCAAAGTAAAGATCAGATCAGCTGCGGTGAAGAAAGGAAGACTTCTAGAATCAATCGTGGGGAAGAGTTAAAGAAGGAATTAATACACGAGAGGAAAAGTGGAATGAAGAGAAGAAGAGACGGAGGAAAGTAAGAGGAGATAGGTGCTTATATACCACTGTTGGCGAAATATATCTCGGCCTGGGAATCTGAGGGACCATCCATATACTCCAATTGAAGCCATGAATTCAAAAAACCTGCAGGAGGTCGATCATTTGAGTTTGGAATATGCTAGAAAACGGGTGTAGACGGGGGGGTTACCATAGGGTATATACAAGACGAGGCGTTTTCTCACGGTTCTTTTTGGAATCAGGGTGAGTCGAAGCGGTTTGTTCTTCGCTGATACCAGTTGCAGTATTTTGAACCCGTGCTTGGGCAAGTTTACTGTATCCGACGTTTATCAATTTTCCAGTGCAGAAAGGGCTAGGCATGTTAACAGTATTCGGTCAACCATGAGTACACGGTCCCATACGGAAGATTCTGGCCAGCTTGGAAGGTGGGGAGGGGCTACCGTTCTGCATATGCACAGCGGCAGAAGAGTACGCGAGAAAACGCCTCCTTTGATGTCCCCTTACTTTCGGGATTACCGGTTAAGGGCGGCTGAAGCCGGAAGAGCGTGAGCAACAAACAATCAAAGCAAAAGAAGGTGAACTACTGCTAACTGGCAAAATGATATCCTCTTCCAAAGGGTCAATATTCTAAATCCAGCCTACAAAATGGTTCGACGATCAAACAGGCGTAGCTGGTATGTATGACTCCCACAAGCTTGTTTGTTTTCAAATCATGACCACAGTTGCAGCAGACAAAGAAAGAAATAGCTGTGCAGCTGCAGGAGTTGTGTTGGTAAATGAGACCGCAAATATACTGGCCATGGAAGACTGGTATGAATGACAACCGCAAGTTTGTTTCCAAATCCTTTCCATGGTTGCATGATCCAGTAAGTTCCGCTGTGCATATACGGAGCGACAAGAGATCTACATGCTACGTAGAAGCCGCAAACAAGTAGAGTACATTTCGATTTCAATGAGTATTGACCTTGAGTATAGATTCCAAAAAGGACTGAGAAAACTCCCGAAGGTTCTTATTTTATCAACCCAGTCTGCAAGCCGCTAGATGTCGATCGGCGTACCGTTCATGGGTTTGCTTCCTTACGTCGGGAGTATACATGTACAGGGGCCTGATACAAGCTAGCTGTAACCAGGGCTGATGGCGAGACACCTGGTGTTGTATATATCTCGAGTCTTTTCTTCTCTCTTCTCTGTACCTCAAGTCTTTGCACACGGTTCTCCCCATATCGCAACATGCCGGTCATGATCAAGGGTGCGTGATTCCCGGAAGAGAGTGGAAGACAAAGGAAGAATGTAAAAGATCTAGAAGTGTATTCGCATAGGGAAGACGAAATCGGAAATGTTTTAGATTCAGATTTGAAATCGCTTAAGACAATGAGAATAGTGGCCAGTGTTGCCACACAAGAATACAGAAGGTAAGTATTATAACCATTTGTTGGGTTGAGAAAGTAAGTTGGCCTATTGTTGGTTATAAGCCCACAGGTTGTTAACCCAAGTACTTAAGTACATTTTCCTAAGTAATTGTTAGCTCTCACAAATCGCTAGGATTTTGGTTTTCATATTGGCACCTCCCAATCTCCCCCGCTGTTCCAGCAACCCCTGCACTCCTGATTCCGTCTTCCACATGCGAGTACTATCAAGCTCATGTCTACTCTCACTGGTGCCTGCCGAAGAACCCTTGTTCTAAATCCGGCCTACAAAATGGTTGAGACCGGCATGGCTGGTATGGATATGGATGGCAAGCTTGTTTGTTTCCAAATCGGAACATGATCCCATGCAGACCCCAAGAGATATCTAAGTATATTCGCTTGAATCGTATCGGAAGACTTAAGGACATAACTTCAGAAGTTAACAGAAAGAAAGAAAAAAAGGAAAAAAAAGGAAAATATCCAGCCCGTTCCCCCAACTGTGCATACAAAGGTGCACTTGCACTTATGACTACTTGCTACTCCCCCCACACACTGTAGATAGTTCTGAGGCTCCCCCTCTCCTTTTCGTCAGTACACACTACAACATACACACGGCGCCTCCCAATAAATAATAACGAAGATCTCGAAATCACCGAGTGATTACTTGAGTATTATTTGAAGTTTTATTACTAGCTTCCATCCATCGCATCGAGATTTACCGCATCTGTAGACTTTTTCCGCTGCAGTTAGCCCTAGAGATCCCTTCTTTCCGACCGTTTCGACATGCATGAAGCAGTTGGACTTCCTTTCGGCTTCGCGTATCTGGGTACAGGGAGAAAGCGTTGAGATACGGACTGCAGAGGCCATTATTTGCTTTTCTCGCAAATAGGACATTCAGCAAAAGTGTACTTAGCTTTTTTCTTCTTTTTCTCAACTCGCCCTGCACGTAGAGTAGCACGGGTTTGCTTCCTTATTTCGGGATTGCCGGTTAAGGGTGTATGATCCCACACTGAAGCCAGAAGAGTCTGGAAGACCAAGAAAGAAAGCAAAAAAAGGTGCACTAGCGTATGTCTACCGCTCGCTGATAAGATGATGTCCCTTCCCGAAGAATCCTTATCTTTGACCTACCCGAGGTCTGAAAGCTGGATGTCGACCGGGGTACCACGGGTTTACTTCTAATCCCTTACTTCGCGATTGCCGGTCACCCATGATGACCACACGGATCCGGAAGCCGGAACAGTCTGGGCAACAAACAAGCAAACAAAGCAAAAGAAGGTGCCCTACCTGGCAAACTGATATCCTTTCCCAAAGAATCCATATTCTAAACCTGTAGGACCGGCGTATAAGTATACCGGGTGGCAGCTAACAATTTTATTTATTTCCCATATCATAGCCATAGTTGCAGCTGCATTTGGACTGGAGACAAAGAAAGAAATGGTGGGTGATGACGACCACAAGTTGGTTTTACAAATCAATATCATAGTCATGGGTTTCATGATCAGTGCGAAAGAGACAAAGAAGAAATTTCCGCTGTGCATATGTGGGTGTCAAGAGATCGATGTGCTACGTAGAAGCGGTAAATAAGTACATCATATCCCTTTCAGTCACTTAATTTTACGATGAAAGTTACAAAAAGAAAAAGAAAAAAATAGATGCTCGAGATAATCGAGTGACTAATTGTGGATGGAATGAAATCTCGCCATGCATGCGGTACTCGTGCAGGATTTATCGTGTCTGTAGACTTTTCTGCTGCAGCTGGAGCTAGGGTTTCCTTGTGAAGTGGTTTGATTTCTCAGTATCTTGATCCGTGCACCAAGCGGGGTAAATTCTCTGCATATCATCCCTTCTCATCGATACATGCAGGAGAGGAGGCAGCAGATTATTTACTAGTACCTCTCAAATACCCTGCATTCACTGCAGTAGTAGTACAGGAAGACTACCTGAGTAGATGAAAGAGCCTAAAGAACGCGCACGACTCAGTTCCAATGGCAATGCCTCCATAGTTGCGCGCTCTGTACTCTGTCATTTGCATTTTCCTCTCTGGAAGTTTGGCTATATTTTCGCTTTGATGCCGATGCAGACTTCCTTCTTGCTGATTCCGAACACGATGCTATCTATCTTCCCGCATCCCCAGCTCCGTGCACAAAATCTGTATGTATCATAACATATGATTTCTCATATCATTCCCGTCTATATCCCACACCGCACTCTTACAATACTGCCGCCGCCACATTAGCACTTTTCCTCGCCCACCTCCTTCTATTTCTACCTCTAAATATTACCTTTACCTTACCAATGAACCAATAACCCAACAAGGCACGCACGCAAGTAGGCAAGCAGGAAAGCAAGCAAGCAAGCAGGAAAGCAAACAAGCATAATCCATCCAACCCAAGGCGTACAATCCAAGGTGTACACAGTAAATAAGGTGACTGAAGGACCGAAGCAGTGCAGAACGAACGTCGAACAAACCAAGCATCTCAAAAGTCGACCTCAAACCAAACCACACACATCTACCACAATATCGTCAGCCTATCCCTCATCCCCCTCTCAAAAACACCCTCTTACCAGCTCCCCTTTCCAGGCCCAAAAACCTCACCCTCCTTCACCGTTCTATACGTGCACCCTTTCCAATCACATCCCCTCATAAACACCTCTGTCCCCCACCACTTTAAACCCTCTACCCACCCCCACTCCGGATACACCACCGCAAAGAAAACCACCACCAGTCCAAACGCAAGACTCGCATCCAGCGCGGCGGAAAGCGTCATGGTGTATTTACCCCACCACTCTGTCCTCCGTCTTTTCAGGGTGTAATTAAAAACCGCACACACAATCGTCCATGCCGAGAAGTTTAATCCTGTAGCTGGTGGGATCCATGATAAGCTGCCGAAAAGGACAGGGAGAGAGATAGATTTTAGGACTGAACTGCGATGGCGGCCGCGGTATACCCATAGTGTGAAGATAACAATAGGGGACAGAGCGCCAATGAGGAATGCCCATACTAGAGGGCGGTATAGCTCGCCTTTTCCAAAGAAGCGTGAGGGGCCGACGACGCCCCAGAGGATTGAGCCGTTGAAGTGGACACGGGCTATGGGACAGGTGAAGCCGTTCATAGCCTTGGAGGTACAGATGCCGGGGATGTTGGAGAACATCCAGTTCATTACTCCGATTTGGGTGAGACAGCCGACGACGGTGGCGACCATTTGAACTGTGAAGAGGAGGCGGGGTGGGATCTTCATGTAGTGACCGAGTTTTAGGTCGGCGGCGAATTTTAGGCCTTGGGTGGAGGTGATGTAGCCGTACATTACGAAGACCATGTTTGCGACTGGACGGCCGGGGAAGATGGTGCCGCAGATGAGTTGGCAGACGAGGAAGAGTGAGGATTGGGTATTTGTTATTGCCATTACGATACCGATTGGGACGAAGAAGATACCGCAGACGGAGAGGGCGAGGAGGAGGCCTGGCCATGGGAGATGGACAGGGTAGTGTTCGACGACGAAGATGCCGACGGCGATCATGATTAAGAAGGTTGTGAGGTACCAGCTTGTGGGGCATTCTGGGTATTTTTTCATTAGACGGGCGTGAACGTCGTCGTTGTTGATGATGTCGTCCCATTCCCCGTCGCTGACGTTGGAGAGTCGCCGAGATTTGTTGCGGCAGGCGTGGCGACGACGGGCGGGAGTGGTGATGCTGTCAACGGGGACGTAGCCATGGGTGGATGGCTCTTGAAGAACTTTTTTCCATTGGCGCCAGATGTCTTTGCCGTGCCAGCACGCGGTATGTGTTACCAAGGCTGTTAGTGCTGCGAATTGAAGACCGTATGAAAGTACATATCTGTGCTTGGTCAGATGGATTTCTCGTAGTGTAGGAAGATACTCACGTGATTGGCATAAACACCTTGCTGTAATTCTTGTACGCTTCTTCATCGAACAAAAACTGCGGTGTCAGGATCCGCGAGACGTTGTATTCCTTTGCTGTGTTATCATATACATTGCTAGACAAAATGGGCATGTAAGAGCTGTAGAACGCATTCGTGTAGTCTTGTTTTCAAAGTCAGCATCCGCTCTAACCAAATCTCCGGATAAATCCCATACACATGATCGGAGCGATAATCCACATCACGAGAATCAACCCGCCTACCACATTGGCTGCAGCCCAAAAAGGTGTCATGAGGGGCGATCCGATATACGATATTTGCGCCCAGTCAAAAGTAATTGGGAGCATGCCCAATCCCGACCGGACTCCGAACTGCAGCCGTCAGTACCGAGCAGCGCGACGATCAGACGGAATAAAATACCAAATTCGAGATTACAACATTGTCGGGAGCAAACCATGTCACGGCATTAAAATAACTGAGTGCTGGCATCAAAAGCCCTGGAATGAAATACCAAAAGAAACCGCCTGTAAAGACATACATCTGTCGTTGTTGCGATCAGTTTCGAAATGGCGCATATCAAATGATCTGATAATCCTCGGTCACGAGATAAAGGATCTGCGAACTTACAAAAAATCTCCATCGCGAGACTTTCCACCCATCTGCAGGTTTATTCTCCTCGCCATGCAGCGTGGTAAACATTGCTGTCGACATCAAAGTTCCTGGCCATATCATACTACTCGGGCGAACGAGCCACTGCCGTGTCAACCCCGCAAATGTATAACCTAGGATCTGCGTCGACAAAGTTAAAAGGACTTGGTAGATAATACCGGGATCCTGATGATAAAAATGCGTTTGCTCGACGATCACCTAGGGAGCAACAAGATAACCCCCTTTGTCAGCTTGAATGCTGCGACATCACATTTCCGGCCACGAAACTTGAATCCTCACGATGATAAGTTAGAAAACAGAGAAAGCCTTACATCGGTAGCGAAAGCGAAGCCAAAGGAAACATTGCTGCTGATATATACGCAAGCGTGTTCTTTCCTATTCCACCGTCCCTGGCCTAACCACCGCCTTAATCGCTCGACCGTACTATTCACCTTGACCACCGCCCTGTCTTCCTCCTCGTCAAGACTCTCCGGGAATGCCCGGTCCCAGAGCTTTCCTAACGGATGTGCAAGTAACAGCGCTATTACTGGTGTTATCGATATCGATGGGTACCGTAACGAAAAGAGGAGGTTCGTCGACGACCCGACCAACGTGAACAGTAACGACAGCGTCCACATCCTCGGCGTGTTGATAGAGAGGCTCTCATCATCTGTCGCCAACACCGACGCCCTTACCTCTGGATACGGCGAGTTATCCACAGGATCATTCTCGTCCTCCGATTCTTCCTCCTCCACATCCACCGCCGCATCGCCACCATTCACATCCACCCCCAGATCCCCATCAACCAGTTTCCTAATACCGGGTATATTCCTCCTCCTAGTTCCATTTCCTGCCTCGCTTTCTTCCTGCCACCAACTCTCATCCCCTTCCCCCGCGTCCGTAGATGAGTCCGACTCCGCATCCGAAACCGTTTCCGACGAAGCCCCCGATCCCTGGTAACTAACCGGTAGCGCACTGTAGCTTCCCGTCCCCGCCGCCGGCGATGACCGTAACAGTGGAAAATACGCCCCCTTCATGTAAGTATACCAGCGCGAGAAAGCCGCGCGTACACCGCCGTGGGAATCTGTCTCGGAGTGGGTGGATGGGCGTCGCCGTCGGGTGTGTTTGTGTTGACGTTGCGAGGAGGAGCGATCGGCAGGGGTTATGTAGCGGTCTGGAAATGAGGGGTCGAGGTGAGACGGAATAGAGTGAGAGATGTCGTGGTTGTTTGTAGTAGTGGTAGTAGTTGGCGGGGAAGGAAGCGAGGATAACTCTAGCTCTAGCGCTTGATTTAACGGAGACGCGGTGTCCGCTTTGTCCTGGTAGCCGGGGTTGCGAAGTAAGTTGCGAAAGAGTCCCGATGGTCTTCGGCGCCGGGTCCGGGGGGTAGATGGTGATGATGAGGATGCTGCATGGGGGGAAGGAGGTGGTGGTGTTGGAGAGGTAGTAGTAGTGGTGCTATTCGACATGTCGCTCCGGGGTACGTAAGGCAGTCAGTCCACCAGTGTTGGTTGGCCAGACAAGATTCCTTGCTCGCACACTATTGATCGATCTATAGCTCGGTGAGTGGTGTGGGATGGGATGGGGTGTGTGTGACAATGAGTGTCGAAACGTGACATGGTGTCTCGCTGTTCTTCCCCTTTGGATCCCCGGCAATCACTTCGCTCTTGCTCTCTTCTTGATTCCCACGATATAAGACACAGAGAGAGGGAGAGGTAGAGAAAGAGACCCCTCGCCATTCTTCACGAAACAATGAAAGCTGAATGACCAGTTAATCTCTCCTAGCATCTAGCGTGGGGAAAGTTTAGTCGACGGGCATCTGACCAATTAGTTACTGTTACACCCCTGTACTTTCCTTATCAGATCTGATTATTTGTTTAGATTGATAACAGTCTTTACGTATACATCAAAATTTATTTCCTCCGACATGCACGCCGTTCCGAAGCCGAGGTGAGCCACTGACTTTCCCCTTAGGTTTCAATGGTACAAGTGTGTAGAGTGCACCACGAATTCGAAGTACTACTACTTCCATTTATTTACACCGAGGATGACAGGCGGTATTAGGTATCATATCCTATTTTATTCGGCTAGATGGGCGTACTCTAAAAACCATCCGCCCGCTCATCCCCCCTACCACGCCATGCAAGGATCTCCGATAAACTCTACTGCACCAACTCCGCCTCCATATCCTTTGCCGCCGACTATATCGCTCTTCGCCGGGAAATCATCTTCAAACACTGACTTCACCTCTCCAGATCAACCGCCTGACGGAAATGTGATGTCAGACATTCCCCTTGTCACCACCGTCTCATCGTTCGCAGAGAAGTCGATGATTGCATAGCCAGCGGTCAGAAACATAACCGGACGAACATCGGGGTTAATGCCAAACCGGTACTGCGCAAATGTCTTATGGATGTGGCAAGGCATTAGGATCTCGTTTTAGACAGTCACCTGGAAATAATGTGAGCCGCCGAGTACACAATCTACTTACCAAATGGCGCGCTGCGGTTGGTGTTGTTTGTAAGCTGGCAGCCACCACCGCAGGCTCTAGACGCAGGTAGGGTGAAGACGTGGGTTGGACGCTTCCTGTGTGTACTCGTTCGCAACTTGATGTAAGCAAGGAACACCAGAGATGCTCATCGCCATCGGTACCGAAACCGGAGGCAGACGCTGGTTTACGAGAGAAACATACCGGCCAGGCTTCGTCTTATCATCACCACAGTCCACAACTTCAACGTCCTCACCGGCAAGATGTTCTTAAAATGTTGAGGGATACAGATTTATGCACGGTCTTCCTGGGATGCGGCGAGGAGGCACTCATTTACGCAGGAACTTGGATTACCGCGCAAAACAAGAGATTAGGAAGTTTTAAGCTTGAGAGGGCAAAGCTTTATCCTGGTTGTGGTGGTGGTTCTCCAGCCATAACGGCTCATAACTCCTGTTCTTTGTATCTCATATTGAGACTCGGTTTTTGTGGCGTGACTTTTATGGTTTAGATTCTTACGGTGGTGTGTTCTGATAAATCCCATAATGCTCCCAACCCGGTGTATGGCCATAAACGACAGCTATTAGTTTGAACAGGAAAGAGGGATTCCATATCTCACATCTTTGGCATGTTGATACCGAAATCGGTGATAGCCACGTACGCGTTCCAGAACGGGCCGACCGGCCACATCTTCCCCTCCACTGTAGGAAATACCAGATTGACAGAACTGCAGCCTGTTAACAGGAAGATGAGGTGTTTAGTCGGTTAGATAAGACGCTCGCCCGCTACTGGCCATGGGTTTGGAAGATACATGGCGGTGGTGACCGAGTGCAGTTTGCGTCGTCGTCAGCGTTATATGTAGGGATATATCGATCATCCAATCATTGGATTCCTTCAAGCCATAGATATACTAGGATCAATTTGGTCACGTCGGAACTGGCCAAAACTGGGCGGGCTGTTTCTGGAGCTACAGGGGAGCATTTGTTCTCCGGCGGCGGTGATATATATGCTCCACCCAGAACCTCGGACTTTTGAGTATGATAGACGGGAGGTAATTGATAATATTATCATCAGCTGCGGAGAGAAGATGATGACTCCGTGGTGGACTTCCGGAACTTCGAGTAGCCTCCGCGACCGAGCGAGGAAGTGGTGTTGACGCCTGGCGATGGGTTGATAGGTAACTAGTTTAGTAGCGGCGCCAGCCTCCTGCTAGATCAACGTTACAATCTTGAGCCCTAAATCTTTTCGTCTTTATTGTATCGTAACAACGAAAGGTCTGTTGTGAGATAAGATAGATAGAGGAGGTTCCGGCATGAAAATGTGTGTTGTTGTAAAAGGCTATGTTTTCGTCAGGGTGTGGGACGTGTTGGAGGCTGCCAGGGTTGGCCCTAACATATTGAAGTTAACGAACTCGCAGTTCTCTTCACCACGACCACCTGAGATATTGCTTCCTGTGCTCTCTTTTTTTTCGTCTTTGCCAACACATCTATCAATCATCCTTTATACCATACCATATATTCGACCACCACCAACGGCAGCCCCCACAACATGTAAGAGTTAGAAATCGCAGCTGCAGAGCCAACTGTGGCGTAATAGCGACTTATAAAGCGAGATGAACATATGGCAGTTGTCAGGAAACTGAAACTCGCAAGGGAGGAGACGAAGAAGTAGTGTTGCACACAAGACGGGACTGGACCGTGTTTCTGACGAGACGAGATATCGTGGGTCTTTTCCATGATCTCCTGGATATGCGCGAATGATAATATATGCGCCCCGAGGAAGTTAATTCCTTCATTTTTATACTTGATGGGGTATACAATTGCAATTAGCGCATAAAAATTGTACCAATGTTTATGGGAAAGAAGAAGACTCTCCTCTGATGGCACCTACGCGTCTCCCATAAGCCGTCGGAACCACTCTCCACCACCAGCGCTTCATTGAAAATGGTGTGACAATCCCTCTTATTTTGCTAAGTCTCGGGTGAGCGAGACAAGATGGCCAAAGCGACGAGTCTCATTTTTCGTTTCTACCAAGAAGCAGATAATTCTATGGCTAGAACGAGGCGTATAAAGATAACGGTGACTGTAGACGCCACTAGGAAGACTATAAAGGCGATGAAACCAATGCAGCTATTGCTTAAAGGATTCGAAGAGATAGATGGTCTGCCGTGAATGGGTGGCTGAAACAAAATGGGGAATAATGCTTGTTGGCTTTGTTTCCCTCATTATTTCTTGCTATCATCATACTTGGGAATAGATGACTTGCGGATATATGATGGGTTCCCCTGGAATTTCACGCAGCTTACGCAGTCCCATGAGCTGGAAATCGTTGTTATACAAGAGAATGATACGTACGACTATATTCTCACCAGAATTCCCTCGAAATCCTGACCGACTTGGGAATGACTGGAGCCCTGAAAAGCAATACGGGCTTACCCTAAAAGATGGGAATTGGCGCGTGCTGCACCACCCAACCTTTAGACCCTCCTGTTTGGTTCTTCTTTCTTAAGCTCAAAAGTTCTTTCACCCCGGGATATTATTGGCTTGACGTCTTCGCCCACAATTTCAGATTCTTTGAGTTTCACCATCAATCATTTCATCGAGCTCCTCCTCAGACTTCAATCATCGCCGACCCACGAGTGTACGTTACTACACCGGCTTTGTCTGGTGGTTTCTCCGGAGGCCTGACTCTAGTATTTGGTTACGTTTCCCCCGCCCTTTTATTTGGACTCCTTACTTTCGTCTTCCCCAACGTCTGCGCTAGTCCAAGTCCTTCACTATTAGCCATCTCCCCTAGTCTATCTAACTGCCTCACTGAATTACCACGCCCATGTCGTCCGCCGCTTCCGGCGCCTTCTACTCCGCCATGGAGGAGTTGAGGACGATTATTATCGACTTGCAAAATCAGTTGACTGTGAAGGACCAGCAAATCCAGAAGTCGATAAAGGAGCTGGAAAAAGAAAGGAATGAAAGGGCCTTAGACAAGGAGTCGATTAAAGCCCTCAAGGGAGAGTTGATTAAAGCTCTTAAAGGAGAGGTAACCGAGGACCCGGAAGAGACCAGTAAGGGCCTTGAGGAGGCCAGGAACAGGGCCATGGAGAGAATGATTGAGACTCATAACCGAATGCAGCTATGGTCTGGGGAACCCGCTGCCGAAACTATGGAAGAGAGAGTTGCTAATGATACCGGAGAAGGCCTTGACCTTGAAGAGGCTAGGAACAAGGCCATAAAGAGGGTGATTGAGGCACATAACCGGATGAAGCTGTGGTCTGGGGGCCCGCCACTGGGAGAAGCGATAACTAAGGCTCTGGTTTTGTTTCTGACATTTGGCTTTGTTTCTGGCGTTGTGTTTCTTGGTGTTACTATACCAAGGGATCGACAAACTCCAATTACATGATTTTGTTACTCCTTTGTGTCTACTGCTCTCGTTATCTAGATTTTCTCCTCCCTCGCCGCACGAGCTTACGAGCTTACGAGCTTACGAGCTTACGGGCTTGGCGGAAAAATCTGGGCATGAGGGAAGTGCCTCTTGCATTTTTTGTACAAATATCCATTTCCGTATAATAGAGTCGCGTACAAGGGTATGATGGATTGTCATTGATTTTGTGGTTGCAATGGGGTTCTTTGTGGATGTTGTTCACCGAATCCTTTGTACTCATGGCTTTGTTACATCTCTCGCAAGTGATTTCATGTGGTCTATCTTCACTGAATGAACTATAAAGGCTCGCCTGGGTTGTGAGGCTTAACAGAATCCAGACTAGCTTAGGTTGATAATAAGTACTAGCGAGCCCTCAGTATTACCTATGGTTCCCAAACAACCCAGCAAGACATTACTGCCTTCACAAAGTTCTGATAGATCAGACACACCTTTGGTTTAGCAGTAGGGAGTAGGGGTTGTAACTAAGCTGGGGTTCGCAACGTATATGGCAATGAAGGTCGAAAAGCAGAACAAACAAATTGCAAAGGATGAATTGACCTAGGAATCATAACCTTGCAAACAGAAGAGAAAATAGATAATCTAGTAAAAGCGAGATCCTCCGGTAGATTCTCAACACAGACCCTAACTTAATCCAATTAAGCATGGTAGTTGTTCAGCTGCTTCACTACCTTTTCAAAGAATGCCAGCTTCAAGCGCTTGTTCAACGGGTCTTCCCCATCGATACCAAAAGAACCTTCTCTTATCCTAGAATTTGCAACGCTCGGAACTTTGTCAAATTATTTTAAGCGCGGCGAAAATCCTTCACTTCACATACAGCATCAAATTTGCCATGGTGTTGGCTCTGGTCTGGAGTTTCTCCACTAGTGTGGTGTGGTTCATGGCGATGTGAAGTGCGATAACGTTCTCCTCTTTGAGAGTAGTTCTGGCGATGATATTATACCCAAACTCGGCGATTTTGGATACTCTGTGCTTGACGGTGAGAATTATCGGTCTCTAAAAGGGACATATCCGTTAAAGGCTCCCGAGTTACACAAGGGAGGGATCGCTCGAAACGATATCATTTACACGGATGTTTACTCATTCGGTCTCCTAGTCTGGCAAATTTCTCAAAAGGGCCATAATCCATTCGAAGATCCAAATGTTTGTCCGCACTCGCTCTTCTCCACCGAAGCCCAGTCGCATATTCAAAGGCTAAAAGAGGGTGGCGAGCTCCTAGAACTAGCTCTACATATGATCCCTAAAGATAGGACATTCCTAAGGCATATGATGGAACTTACAATTCACCCTTCACCACCCGCGAGAAAATTGACTCCTGCGTTGCAGGCCCTTGGGGCGGAGATACATGGGGATGTTACAGGAAGAAAATGCTCGACGGATTTGCGACCAAATCGGCCAAATACTGCTAATATAAGCATATCTCTCCGGTTCTATTTTCAACGTGACAGATTGTTCATCCTCTTGCGGTCTCTAGGCCGAATTCAGCCCGCAGGAGATGCGACACTTAAGTGCTCCAGTTCAAAAGCAAATCTTTCTCAGCTTCAAAAGACGCACTGAGGCCAATGTAGAAAGAGATAACGGACAGCGCTCAATGGCGGCAATATCCATCGCTATTTCTTGCCTGGAAGGATTTGGTGGTCGGAAGCCAGAGGAAGCGCTTGAGTGGATTTTGCTTGCAGCAAACCTAGAAGCCAAGTCTTGTGTTTATTGCGTCTCAAAAGCACTTGGCCTCTTCAGCACAGACGAACCGCTTATAATGTCTTTTACAATGGAGAGTGCTAGGAACGGCAATCCTATTTCAATCGAGAACTTATTGGCAGCCTGTCCGGAGAAAGGCAGGGAGGTGCTCAAGGAACACCATAAGGGCCATGATAAGATAAAGAAGCTCGAACAGATCCAAAATCTTTTCGCAAGCTATGGATGTTCCTCGGTCGACCCAGACAATGTTTCGGAATGAAGGATGATGGTGGAGCTGGAGTTGAGAAGGGTTCTTGCGGTAATGGGAGGGTAGGCTACAATCATGAATCGTGATCACTAATATTGCATTTCCTTCAATTCATGCTTTATTGTGGCAATTCATGTTTTTGGTGCTTTGAGACGTTAATGGGGGAGCTTGGGAGAGAGGTGGAAGGTGGTATTATAGGTGAATATGCACCCTAGGTGAACTGCATCATTCAGAACGTGTTATATGAATTGGAATCATTTTATCTTCCATTGAAAAACACCGGTACCTAAGTTCTAAGTACTCTAGATCAATTGACGTGATCGATCGTTTAACTAAACTGAACTAACAAAAAACTGGCGGATTTTTCGTGTGCAACTGGTTAACATCACTAAATCGGGTACTACAATTTATTGCAATTGACCCCCTGCGACATGCATATATGATACTAGCACCGGTGGCGGCTTTGCCGCCCCTAGAATTCGAACCAGCGACCCATATATGTGATTATA
The DNA here is from genome assembly GCA_015178995.1 of Trichophaea hybrida. Taxonomy (NCBI): domain Eukaryota; kingdom Fungi; phylum Ascomycota; class Pezizomycetes; order Pezizales; family Pyronemataceae; genus Trichophaea; species Trichophaea hybrida. The sequence continues at coordinate 56,525 of WHVE01000639.1, read as the reverse complement.
TTCCTTGTGGCTTTGGAGTGGTTTTCATCAGGAACCCGTCTGCTTGTATATGGGTCTGGTCCACCCATCACAGGATGGGTGTTATCAGTGAATCTGTATATATCCATCTAACCTGCTATATATTTACTGCTGTATATTCACTACTGTGTATCCACTGCTGTGTATCCATTGCTATACATCCTCCTCCATTGTGACTCATTCACAGTATATCTGTGACTGTATATCTGCTCCTGTGTATCTGATACTGGATATCCACTGTTGGAGCGATTCGTTGAGTTCGTTATCACTGCTGACAACGCCATATAAAACTTGCAAAGCAACACGGCAAATTAATCCGACCAATGAAAATGCTTCGAGCGGACAACCAAGTGTATAAGTTATAACAATCGAGTGGAGAGTATATAGAGAAGAAGTCTTAGGATAGATTGGGGGAGATCATGTGTGATTAGATGGATTAGATCTACGAGATCGATTAGGATCATAGATTACGGCAGCATTTTTGCCACAAACTGCAAGTACAAGAATCTGGCTCACACTTTACTAAAAGGCAATGAAACATGAAAATGGTGGATATGGCTATTGTGGCAGATATACTGTAGCCGATCACGATATACACTGGCGGACATATAGCAGTGGATATATAAAATCAGATACAAACCGTCGGGTATACAGCGGTGGATATATGATAGATTCGGACCCTAAATCTCTGTAGTTGCAGATGGTCAACAGCAAATAGAGCTTACTAAGGGGATCATTTCTTAAGGCCTCCGGTGCTTGTTCAATATAGAGTAGATACACTCCACGTGGGTGACTGGGCTTGCGAAGGAGGCTGGGAACGAGACAAAAAGTCCCTCAGCGATCAAGTCCCCGCAATTGGCTTTCCTATAGCGCAGGGTTGCGCGAAAAGGTACAGCTCTCCTCAAGATGAATCGGAAAACATAGCCACGGTCATCCGTTCAGGCAGCTCCTCAAGCTTGCTTGTTCTAGCCGCTAAACGAGACTAGATTCGGCAAGATCCTGTCAAGATTTTCGGGAAACCCGCTGTCGGGCCAACAGCAACCCCGGTCCGGCCATGTCTTATTTTCCAACCAATCTGGCGAGGTTTTGTTTGTTTTAATCATACTGTATTCACTATATTTAGAGTATGACAGACCCCTAATCCCCTCCAATCTAGCGAGGTTCCCTTGTGCGTGAGATTTAGCGTGATACCCCACCAAACCTTATTTCCAAACCTTTATTATAAACCCTTCTCTCCCCCATCCTCGACCATCACAGTTTCACTTCACTTTCCCTCCATCCTACCTCCACCTCTATCTTATCTCCACCTTAACCCCCACCCCCTCCTTCACCTTCACCTTTCAAGGGCTGTAAGTTGCATCCATGCATACCCATTTTTGATAAAGCTAAGATAAATTTAGATAATTGATAACTCTCCCACAGAGAAAACTCTCCGATTGCAACTGATCGCGTCGCGGACCATCTCTGCTCAGCGATCAAGCAAGGTAGAGACGAAGTCTACTTCGGAGAGTTCAAGTGATCATCTTGTACGCAGAGGTTTGCACCCCCAGTTTTGACTCATTGTACAGCTTGCCTCGAAGTGCAGTTCATAGCTGCTTACTTTGTCTTAGGAAATGTTTGAACCAAGGCTGGAGTTCCACACAAGAAGCCCAGGGTCTCTATGGCCTCAAACGCGGAGCAACTTCTGTGGCCGGTTTCGCTCTGGAGCCGATCACACGGGACCCGATGGGCTTTTCAGCCTTCACCGTTGGCTCATCCCCTCGTCAACTTACTACAGATGAGAGGAACAAGATCGTTCAGTACTTTAATGCTGAAGTTGTCATCGATATGAGGGCCTATAATATCATTGAGGAGCCTCGGTGTAACACTAACTCGAAACCATTTCTCGTGAGGAAAGATCGCGATATTCGCTTTCAGCTCTGGTCAAAATAGGAGTGCCTTATTCGGAATTGGTCTCGGAGAAGTGATTCGATATCCGAACCCGTTGGCTATGAACGTCGCCGATGGAGCAGCGGATGAGGATCTACGCAGCTCCCGAACCCCTCGATTACCTACGCTGCAGAAGATCGATGAACAGTCCCCGGAAGCAGATTTCATCTCCTGGATTGCGGGAAACATTGTATTTGAGTTCCCAGGTGCAACCACCAATCAACGGAAATGTTATGCTCACCACCAATGGCGTTTTGGTTGAGAAGGAATCGGTTTCAGACCATGGCTTTGGCCATAGCTATCCTGCTATATATCATCTAATGCCGTCGGATCATCATCTTGGACAATGTTCCGAAGCGGCCAGGCCGGCCGCCGACCAGACTTCAGATCAACAGTCTGGCCAGATACAGTCCACCCTGACGCAGGGCGCCACAGCTTGGGCCGACTTAGTCCAACCACCATTAGGCTGCAGATATCTGCAGGTCTTTTGGAGGTCATATTTATTCTCCAAATTCCTCCCTTTGGACATTATATAATGGTATATCGGCATCTTTCTGCATGTATCCGCATATATCTGCAATAGTAAGTGCACACTCGATGCAGAGACATAGAATCGGGCATGACCTGGCTGTTACTCTTCCTTAGTCACCCTTACTAGGTTTGCAGGGACCTCTAACCCCAGCGCTATCGGCCGCCAGATATCTGCAGTCCGGTCAGATCAAATCTGTCAGATTGGTGACCGGCCTGGGTTAAGGTTTTCGTGGCCGGCCTGGCATAGTCTGGCCCAGATTATGCTCAGAACTGGCCGGACTGGCCGCTTCGGAACACTGATCTTGGACAGGTCGACGTTCACTTTCAACACGACGTCTCCATCGCAAGTCTTTATCCTGCAATTTCACGAACAGGCGTTATTTCGCGGCGCCAGTGACGCCAAAGAGACTTGCGCATACTTCAGAGCCGCTGTATGGGCAGCAATATGTTTTGGACAGCTTCACGACTGGCATGCAATCCGTATTGTGCGTGGGTGTGAGGGCTAGACGCCGCCGTTCCACTATACCTGCACCGTCTTCAATGCGCTAATACCTTACTATCGATCAGGGTGTATTCTCCTCCGATTCCCCAGAAATTAACTCTACCCCTATGCTTCGGGATGGTGCTTGCGGTGCTCCGCTTGTGTGTATTACCCTAGGACCGGTCGAAGGAGCCGTTGGTTGGTATTTCCATTGGTCGGATATTCCCGGATATGGACGGAATCTCTTATGCTTCTGCGAGCCATGTAATGACCTTGTGGGGGATGGTTGGGTCGTTTCTGCGGCTTAGGTGGGAGGGGTTTGGGAGTTATTGCGGATCGAGATGTGGGGCTTCTGTATTGATATCTCGTTCTCTTAGCTGGAAGTGCGGGTTGGATTGTTTGCAATAGACACATGAGCGATTAGGTTCTTGTGCTTGGTCATTTAGTGTTGGCTGGTTGTTTTATTCTTCTTGATATACAGCTCGACAAACTCGATGCCAGGTCATCGCGAAATGTTCGTCGCAGTTCTAATTTCATGGCAAATTCTCAATCGCGCGCCGTGTCTAAAAGTCCTTGGGACGGCTTTTCGTCAATTGGAAACAGCGGTTTTCGGCAGGAATTGACCGACGGGAAAGCACACGGGTACTTGAAGGATTGGATGAATGGAAGCTTGAGCTCGGGAATTCGGAGATATATATTTGCAGGTAAATGATACACTTTCCTCGGGAACTCTATCCTCGGGAACTCTATCCTTTCGACGGAAAGCCTATTCCCCACTAAAACTCCACTACTGTTTCCAGGGGCCCAGCCTTGCGCTCTCGGAAATCTCGCGATGACACGAACTTGTAGTGGCAAGCTTTCCAAGAACCGGTAGCAACCCAGCAGTAAGGTATTAAGCTGCAAGCATTGCAGATCTCCAACCTGTAGATGAGTTTGCCGCCCTTCCTTTATTCACAAGGATGGTGTAACGGCATGTGTTGTAAACCGCGGGGTATTTCAACAATGAGTATACCACGCGTATGCGTTTCAAAGGCTAGGTGAAAATGCATCACGAAATCGTAGGCCAAATCCAATACCACAACCCCTATCTGACTGCGTCAAATGAAAGAGTTTCGCCGCAGTCTCCGACGCCTATCCACTTTGTTTCTGGTTTTACGTCTGCCAATTCTTGCGATTTAGGCGACGGGTCATCTTCCGGTAAGTTGACGTTCTGTTTTTTTATAGCTTTGACTTACTTTTCACGTGCAGCATCGTTTGTTGACCGCTCCCGACGTTAACCAGAGTGATACTGCAGATAAATCCACACACAATCTCACTCGTTTTACCTGATTAGGAATTCGCATGTACATCCTTTCATGAGGGTTTCATTTGTTGGATCACCAGACAGGTCTCGTACACTCTGTTTCCACGGAGGCCTATTTTTACCCGTCTTAGTTGAGGGATGTTTAGTTGATAGGCGGGTTTTTACGCACAATGAAAGACATTGGCATCCCGTGATGGCACTGTCGAGGGTAAGTAAGAGTCATGGGATGTTTCAGGAATGTTTAGGGTTGGAACATGCATAGACAATGGTCTTCCGCTGGCGCTTATCCGAAATCATGCGCGCAACTGTACTCGAGTTCTGATTGATGGAAAGTCGTAGAATAGTATTCGATTCCAAGCTGTATGCCTCACTACAAATGGCCGTTGGCGGCCCGGCACCGCTCTGCTGCAAAGTTTGTTCGTATCATTCTTATGGTCGTTGCCTAGATTCAACAAATTAGACGCCTCCCCCTCCCCCCATCACTTAGACATCGCCACCGTTATTATATAACTAGCTTTTATCTTCCCTGGGGGTACCAACGCCACCACCAAAGCCTCAACAAATCCTCCTCCTCCTCCATCAACCCCCCCTCCACCACCACCATGGCAACACGCGCCTTCTACCGCGACCAGATCATCGCAAACTGCAAGTTCCTCTTCCCGGCACCCACCCAATCCAATCTTCTCACCATTCGAGACGGTGAAACTCTACGTATCTTTGTGGTCGACCAGAACGGCGCAGTGCTACTGGAGCATCACAGCACTAGCGAGGGTGGTTTCTGCAAGCTCTTGGAGATAACGGAGAGCATGCTTTCGCCAAAGATCCATACGATGCGAAATACTCCGAAAAAGAGGATGGAGGAGGATACTGAGATTGAGAGGTTGTCGAAGGAGGTGAAGGAGTTGAAGTTGGAGATCCAGAAATTGAAGAAAGACAAGGAGCTTGAGGACTTGAGAAGGGAAAATGCAAGATTGCGTGGACTGCATACACCTTCCGAGTCTATTGGTGACTGGTAGGGTTAAACGGAGGAGGTACAGATCTGGGGGTGGGGGTTGCTGAATTGTGTATTCATCCTGTCTTTGAAAACATGTGGGAATTTGGGGAACCTGAGATCTATTTCAGAAGTGTGTCAGTTTCAGTTCTTGAGAATTTTTCCGGTCCTTTGGCGGATCCGATCCGTTGGCGGATGGCCCGGTCCATCCGCGGAATGCCCAGTCCATCCACGGATGGACCTGGATCCGTCAATGGCCTGCCCATTGGAGGATCCACAGATGGACTGGGTGAATAGCTGAATATTGTAATCTCTGTATTAATATATAATCACAGTCAAATGTGTAAGTGCGTACCGATATACAGATGCATATTCCTTTCTTTAAAATATTGCCAGTGTTCTAGCATCAGATATGAATGTTTAGGAATTAGCGAGACTGAATCTAAATCTTGCTTGACTGTCTCGGACGCATTTCTTTTCTTGTCTGTTTCCTATATTCATCCAATGTCCTACATATGTATTCTATTTGTGCAATTCAAATTTTGCCACCACCTGTTCAAATTTAACTAGCAAGATTTGAGTCCGAAGGTGTAGTTACTGTTTGAGGTGGAGGTGAGAGGTGCAGCGAGTGGCACATGGGGCGATTTTTCATTTCGATTCGGTGGCATGATGCTATAGCAGGACACTGAGAGATGGTAGTTGCAGTGTTGGTCGTGGTTGTGGTCGTGCTGATAGTACTGGAGGTCAGTGCCTGAAGTTGCCCAGCGCGGCTACCGTTTGAGCGGGCACTGACGTTCCGCGGGCGACGACATCGTGCACTGGCCTAAGGAGGGCTAGACTACCACGGGCTTGCATCACTAGTGCATCGTAGTGCTGTAGTAACGTAGGGGGAATAAGGTTTTTGTGGCTTAGATGACGTGGTAAATTGTCACTACCCTCAACTCGAAGCCGTCTTTCTTTGGGGGATGACATTGTCAAAGCTGAGGAGTTTTTGAAGTCGCTGGTTCACAAAGACTTGTTATGTTTTGAGCATGCGTAGGAGGTGTTAAAAATGATGGATGCCATCTCCACATTGGACGGTGAATGCAATAGGTGCATGTGCATACATATATACGAAATCGATTAGATGACATAGCTTCCGCTGGTGGAACCAGTTCGCTCGCTTGACTAGCTTCTTCACTGGCTGGCTAAACGATTGCCCATTGCCACCAGGCTACGCTGCACCGGCTGAACGATTTCAAGCACTGCTAGAGGTTAATCAAAAGAGGGGAATCGTTGTACGGTCGCAGAATCCAGGTGGCTGTAGCAATTGCCAAAAATAGTCCGATAGCTGCAGCAATTGCCAAAAAGAGTTCGATGGCTGCAGTAATTGCCAATGGCCATGTCGATTGCCAAAAAGAGTTCGATGGCTGCAGCAATTTCCAATGGCCATATCGGTTGCCAAAAAGAGTCTGATGGCCATGTCGATTGCCAAAAAAGGTGCGGTGGCCATATCGATTGCCAAATACACCAGTGCCATCAACTCCACCTCCGGTCCATCTGGTCATCCATAGGAGGCCCAGTCCTTTCGGATTTTGTGTGTAGGGGCGGTCCATCCGCGAGCGGACCAGATCCGCCAAAGGACCGGAACAGAATCAGTCGACGCATGCCTACTGCCTTCCTTCCAATACTCACCTTGCCATCAAGCTTTCGTTTCGAGATTCGGTGCACTAATTTGATACCCCAGCTGTGCTGCTGTTATGCATACCCGCCGAAGTAACCCCAACCCACAACATATCGAACCAGAGGTCATGCAGGGATATCGATCCGGAGAAAGCCCCCACTACTCTAGTCCATCTCAGCGGATAATAAGCGATCAAAAAAAGCCTTATCTATAACCTCATCCGACATCTCACTCCATCCGCCATAAAATGTCGCCCACCATCTCGCTCCTCATCGCGGTAGTCATCTCCTACCACCTCTACCTCATCCACCTTTATCTGCACCGCCGCTCGCAAGCAAAAGCGACAGGACTCCCTTACTTCAGTTTTCCAATTGGCGACACCAAACTGTGGTACATCATCCTCGGACTTCCACCCGTAATCTGGGTAATCGAAAACCTGCCCCCGCGCTTGCAAGATTATGTTAACACTAGCTGTTATCTCCGGCGATGGAACGTAAAACACCGCGTACACAAGGAACTCGGGATGTGGTGCTGATGGTGTCTTCTGGGCAGCTGTCATGCTACATCGCTGATGCTGCTGCTACTAGGGAGGTATTTGCAGGAAGAGGGAAATATATAAAGCCCAGCTGGAATTTAAGTATGTCTGGTTTTCCAGGAAGCCGGAGGTTGTATGGCGGTGAATTAACAGGAATGCAGTGCATATGAGATTATTTGGTAACAACGTCGTAGCCGTGAGTCCCGCTTATTCGTCTTGAAGTGAAAAGTTGACTGAATGAGATAGTGTGATGATACAGAGTGGATACACCACCGAAAACACACCAAACCGCCATTTAACGAGCACAACAGTGCGCTGGTATGGCAGCAAGCATTGGTGCAAACCACAGATATGCTCGCCGAGTGGGAATCGAAACCGCAGTCGTCGCCAGAATACACCTCATCCGGACGCATCATAACATCCTCCAGACAAGACTTCCGCCGTCTCGCACTGCATGTCATGTCCTCCGCCGCATTTGGAGTAAGTCTTTCGTTCTCGACAGCGACTGCTGCGAAGAAGGATATCACCATCGGGAGTGATGTATTCTCAGATGGGGAACCCTCCAAGGGTTATTCCCGTACCTGGCGCGATGCGCTCGAATACATCAGTATGAATTTCATCACTGTCGTTGCCACTGTATCCATGCTCCCCCGCTGGGCAGCGCCGGGCACGGTGCGCGTAGTACAGGACGTGGAAAAGTATCTAAACACACTAGTCAGCTATGAGCGGGCCAATGTCAATGAAAGGAACGGAAAGGGAAACCTCCTCTCCGCAATAGTCCGAAAGGACAGAAACTCGGAGGAGAAAGGCGACTTCCTCACAGATCGAGAGATTGTGGGGAATATCTTCATCTTCAGTGTCGCAGGCCATGAGACCACGGCTAGTACTCTGCAGTACGCCCTGGTCATGCTAGCGCTTCATCCGGAAATGCAGGACTGGTTTCTAAGACGACTCGACGAGCAGCTGGAAGGACTACCGGTCGATGCGATGCAGTGGGACTACGAGAAGGTCTATGAGCGCCTCTCCGCCCCGCGCTGCCTTATGGTAACTTACCCCAATCTTTCCTCATCCATCCCCGCTAATTCAACCGCTTCAGTACGAAATCCTTCGCCTCTTCCCGCCCGTCCCAGGTATCCTAAAGTGGATCTCCACGGAACAGTCCCTCACCGTTGGCAACTCCACGCATCTTCTCCCTGGAGGAACATTCGTCACCATCAATGCGGGGGGTCTGCACCACAACCCGAAATATTGGGGAACTAACGCAGACGCCTTCGACCCTTCTCGCTGGGACCTTGAAAACCGCGACTCCTTCCTCAAGTCTTTTGAACAGCCGAAAGATGGGTGGCAGGAGGCACCAGGGCTGTACCGTCCGCTACAGGGAAGCTTTGCGTCGTTCAGTGGAGGGCAGAGGGTATGTCTGGGACGCAAGTTTGCGTCGGTGGAGTTTGTGGGTGTTATGGCGGTATTGATGAGGGGGAGGAAGGTGAGCCTTGCGAGGATGGCGGGGGAGACGGAGGATATGGCTAGGGATAGAGCTTGGGGGAAGGTGCGGAAGAGTATTGCCCTTTCGGCGTTGGTGATGATGGATGATGTGGGGTTGGTTTTGGAGGAGAGGTGATATGTAGAAGGGAGTAAACAAGAGTAGACAACCCTTGAGAATAGAAGAGTCTGAGTTGACCACGGAAACAAAATACCGGAATCCCCTGATTGCGGAGGTATACCGGTAGATTCTACCCGGGCGCCGCAGATGTTGCATCCATACTGAGGTTGTCCATCGGCAGAATCTGACCCCTTCTTGCTACTTTAAAAACTCCAACACCAGTCAAAATATTTAAAGGAGCAAAAAGCGGTAATCGCAGGTTTCCAGCCAGTGCTTATAGCACCTGTGAACTTTGATGTTTATTGCACGTGCACAACATGGGTTTCGAACGTTGGCGTTTTACAGCACCAGGCGTTTACAGCGTCATGGCAGCTCGCTAAGCTAGGCATTAGTTCTGTTCATTGACCGGTCAGAACCGAGAGTAGTGCCTGATATAATCCAGAACTGCCAGCCCGACAAGCATTAAACTAACGTCCCTGCAGTCCGGCTGATACTCAGGCAGGTGCTTAGCTTAGCCAGGCCTTTAAACTCGGTAGTTCCGGTAGTTCCGGCAGGGTTGAAGCAGCACAGCAGTGGGGGACGCGGGATCATTGCCTAGGTTTGGAGAATGTGCAAAACACGTGTTGTTGAGATAAGAAGCTTGGCAGGCTTCGGGATTTCCTATAAGCCGCTTCCCTCTCCAGGGCCTCGTTCACTTGAATGTGCTGGCAAAGAGCAGCAGCAGATCTGCTGCGGGGAGCGGCGGTTCTACTACACCCGCTTGCCTCGCATCGGCGGTACCACTACGTAGTGAAACACAGCATATTTCAACTCAGGGCGGCGAAGACAATAGACAATTCTGATTACGCCGCAATCATGCCTATTGGCACCGTATGTGTCGTAGCCGGATGGAGCGATGTCCGATTTTTCCAACTCGCAATGATAAGATGAGATGGGTAAGATCTCGAAGGGTAAAACAAGACAAAAGTAAGGTTTTAAGCCTATGTCATGACATAGAACGTCATGAGGTTTCGAACCTTGTTTTTAAAACACCCATGCTTATATTATAGCACTTGTACGACCTGGGGTTTATCCCCTACATGCTCAGATTTGTTGCCGTTTCCCTCTTGGGATTGCGACCAATTAGGTTGGCCAATAATATGTCCTTGAACGTGATTATAAACTAGGACTCAACCAATCAGGATGAACACACCAAATGGCAAAAAATCTAACAAAACCGAGCGTATAGGGGATAGCGCCGTAAGGTTTTGAACCAGTGTTCCAAAGTTTAGAACGTCACAAGATTTTGAACCTCGGTGTTTTATAGCACCGTGATCCGGCGTTTATAGCACTTGTAATACCTGGCGTTTATACCGCTGTGAGGTTTCGAACCCGGCCGGTATTACAGCACCTAGCCAGCCGGTGTTTATTGCACCGACTAAGCTAAGGCATCAGCTCGTGGAAAGAACAACGTCCTCTACCATCTTATGCGAAGCCTAGCTGGATCTCGAAGAGCAAAATCGGTCAAAAGGTTGCCCGACGGGTTTGGAGCACATGGTCTAGTGTTTGTAGCACAATGTTAGGTTTTGAGCCCGTGTTCTGGGGTTTAGAGCTCCATTAGGTTTCGAACCCCGGTGTTTACAGCACCTGGTCAGCTGGTGTTTTTAGCACTACGCCGAATAAGCTAAGCCAGTAGCTCTTGAGTATACAACAAGCTCTACTGTCTTATTGCAGACTCAGCAGGATCTCCAAGGGCAAAAGAGTAAGTACTACAGGTTTGAATCCCGTAGTCTGGCATTTATAGTGAGGTTTTCAGCCTCTATACTGGCGTTTAAAACTCCTTTGACTTGGGGGTTTCGAACCCTGGTGTTTAGAGCACCTGTAGTTGGCATTTTTAACACCATGTCGCTAAGCTAAGATATCAACTCTTTAAAATGCAATGTCCGCTACCATCTTGAACACCTCAGCCAGATCCGAAGGAAAAAAGCAGGACGCTGCATTTGGAACCTGCGGTCCCATGAGATTTAAGAATGTATCCATCTAGTCATTTAGAACGCCCAATTTAACTCGGTGGTTTCGAACCTCGATATTTAGAGCACCTGATGTTTATCGCATCAATTTAGCCAAACTCTTGGACATATAACGGTGTCTACTACCTAGTATCACCCTGTACAAACTTGAAGACTAGCTAGATCTCAGAAGGCAAAAAAGTGAACACAACAGGTTTGAAACCGGCGTTTGCAGCGCTTGTGGCTTTGTGCCTGTATCTAGGCGTTTAGAACGACTGTAACTTAGAGGTTTTGAACCCGGGTGTTTATAGCACTGGCGTTTGTAGCGCCGTGAGGTTTCGAACCGCGGTGTTTACAGCACTGTAGTCAGGTGCTTGTAGCACCCATACCGGCTAAGCTAAGTTTTCAGCTCTTGGATATGCGGTTATTCCCACAATCTTGTATGTACAAGACCAAAGCTAGTAGTCTGTGATCTATCTTTGGTCGCTGGTGCTAGGCCCAAAAATTTACAAAGTCGTCTGACCGACTACAAGGCTAGATACTTATATCTTGAAGAGCAAAAAGCAGGACCAAAAAGTGATAGGTTTGGAACCCAGTCTAGGTTTTAAACCTATGTCCTAACATTTATAGCGTCATAGGGTTTCGAACCCGTACTATGTGTGAGCATCATCAGCTGTTTATAGCACCACGCCGAATAAGCTAAGATTTCAACTCTTGAATACTTATGCAACGACCTCTACCATATTTTACCCAAGAAACCCTACTCCAGCATCCGAACCTGATGCTCCGTCAACAACCGAATCGGAATATCTTTGCCCGCCCTAGTCTTCACAAATCCTCTAGAAATCTCATTCTCCCACAAATCCGATTTCAAGTCCTCCATACCATCCACACCGACAATTTCAGGAATTGACAAAATCTCCACTGCACACATCATCAGCGGAGAAGGTGAGGGGACGGAAGGGACGGACGTACGTTTCTCTCCCTCCTTACGTACAAAGCCATATCCAAACTCTTTTCCACACCAGGATCGTCATCTTTCGCTGGCAGAATAGACACAAACAAGGCCCACCCCGGCGTCTCTAAAACCGTCTCAGAATAACGTGCTTTCCTCTCACGATATTCTTCCTTGAGAATGTGTGCCCCCTATTCCACGTACTTATACTGGACACCTCTACCTATCCGGCTGGTTTTGGCTGGGTTACAGCTGCGGAACATTCGCATAACGGCAGTGAAATAACTGTTAAGGAGTATACGTCCATCAGTATTGAGGCATTTGAAAAAGTTGAGCAGAGCCATGGCAGTAGTTCGGGGGTGCGCAAAAGCGAATGGGAAGTGCTTTGGTATGATGAGACTGTCGTACACGGGAGTGGGGAAGAACAGAACGATTGAGGAGACAGTCCCGGGAGAAGGGATACATGCCGGGTGCGGTTTGATGGTGGTGAAGTCATAGGACCTGCAGAGATATAGAGGAGGCTCCGGCAGTATATCATTCACGGCTATCTTCAAGAATGCACTTGCGGAGAGTGTAGTAGTATTGATCTGGAGAATGTCGGGGGTTTCTTTTGTGGATCGTGAGAATAATTGAAGCTCGGCAGGGTTAAAGAGCGGCGCACCGAAGATGATGAGCCTCTCGACCGTGAAATTTTGGGAACCGTGTCGAGAATCTACTAGACACATTTCGCTGTTAGTGTGTTGTTGTTGCTGAGGTTCAACCCTTTTATCTAGCGCCCCTATGCAGGCTCTGCACTTCCAAATAACTTCCTAAATAAGTCGGCGATCTGCCCCCCTGCCATGGTATTAAACAGAGGAGTGGACAAGTTGAGAACATTGGACTTTTTGTTGAGGAAGATGGAAGCACGCCATAGGAGATTCCCTGCGGAAGGCGAGGTTTTCATTACATCAACTCCTTGTTCAATTAAGGTTGAGAGATGTGAGACAATAGCCCTTGGAAGGTCGGGGAACATATCCCAATCGCATGAATCGAACCAAGCAACATCTTCCTGATCAAGACTGCTTATAATAAGTTTCTTGATCGAGAGCTCTCTCAACTCTGAACGCTTCCTCGAGGGGCTATCTCAACAAAACCACGACTCATTCGATCTGTAAAGGAGGCGTACGATTGGGGACTCTCATCGAATATGATTGAATCAGTCAAAGGCCAGATTTTGCGGAGCGTTTCTAGGTGGATGAGTGGCGTCGCCGCAAAATTCGTTACGATAGAATCAATTCGATCTTGTTGCTGCTGTGGGGTTTTAAGGCATTTTTGCAGATATCCGCTTACCGAGAGAAGTTCTAGGGCTTCACCGGCCCAGAGAAAGGTATACGAAGGCTGTTCGGGATCGGTGATATCGATGAACGAATCCCCCTGTTTCGGAATTATCAATGGCGCCCTGGATAGATAAGTAGGGGTAATCACAGACATAGCGACTCAGTGTTCTTGGCTGATCAATTAGCAACAGATGAATAGATAGCTACATACTAAGGTCAGGACGGAAACGTACTCGTACAGTGTGACAAAAGGCATGCGACTGGCTCGGGATTCCATGCAGCAGCTGAGAGCACCAGGGCACTAATGAACGGACAGCAGGCTTCTTGTTCAATGACACCCCACCAGGTGATCCCCTGCGAGTCCTTCCGCACAGTGGAGTCGAGACTCGAAAGCTCTGCAGCCACTGCATTTGCTTCTTCTTTGATGGAATTTATAATCCGGAGGCAGGCCCTGGGGACACCTAGTCCGCGAATACCACCGCCGTAGATGGAACCCAACCAGCGGTATTCCGGTTCACTAGAAACAGTTGGCTTCAAAAATTTCGGTGAGGCTTATGACCGGGGTTGATACCAATTTGGCGATACTGAAAAACGCCCTAAAGATTGTGTCGTCTGAACCGACGCCTGTGACGCAGGCGACATTTCAAGATCTATTGGAGAGACAGGGTTGTACTTCGGGTAGACACGGACGACGACGAAGATCTGGCTAGGCGCGAGCGAGCGTGCGAGCACGGGCTTAGACAAACTGGGCACGAGAGAAGGAGCGCAAGGCGCGCGAAGTTGTACATGTTTTCGTACCATGGCAATATAAGGTAGAGGTGAAAATTATTAAGTTAAGTACCTAGGAGGTATGCAGTCAAGTAGTTTTTGTAGATGCGGGGAGATGAAAGGTGGAGGAGGAGTTAATGCTGGTGTGGTAAGGGTAAAAAAATAGCCCTAACTTACACATCTACAGTGTCAAAATTATATTTCACGATGTCGTGCATGAAATTTACGGAATCGAGCAGTTCATGCGCACCAATACCCGATTCCCATAGTTTCATGCACAACCTCGTACTAATTGATGACGTTCGTGCATCGACATCATCAATATTAATATTGGGACAATACTTAAAATTTTGCGCATAGCTTCCCAAGTCAGGTACGATGCACAGCACCCACTTTCCCATAGCACCGGTGCTAATCCGCAAACCGGACTACTAGCACCGACACCTCTTATCCTGCTGGCAAGTGTGCGGAATCGAACTACATATTCCAGAGGTTGGCATTCACAGGTCTAGGTACGCCTGATATGAACACAGTATGCGAATGGCAGCAGTACCAGCACGGTTTCTGTGCCCACATTGAGAGTTCACAGGCTTCCAGATCCATTGGAACTCAATCTCAAAGCTTGCTTGCACACTTTAGTATGAAGGTTCAAAAATCCTCCACTCACATGCACCAATATTCGATTGCACGATGTTGTGCAAGAACTAGCGGAAAAGGTGTTAGTGCACATCAATTGCCCGATTCCGCAAATTTCATGCGTGACGTCGTAAAAAAATATTTTTGACCACTTTACCGCACCATATCCCAAAAACAAAGCTTGTGAGATGATGAAAAGAGCATCTGGGAACGAGAGAATATTTCTTATATTGGATGCAGGAGAAAATTGAAATGAGCGAAAACAATTTAGAAGCCGAAGAGGCATTTCGAAAGAGTACCCCACCCACGTTTACCTGCTGCAGTAGTTTTTTTTCACATGGTGAAAATATCATTACTCTATAGATCTTTATCGAATTCTAGATAAAAATGACGGTGCATACATATTTACTCGCCTCTCTAGATTTCCTCTTGTCTCTTCTACAACCTACCCCTCTCCTCCTCCTCCTCTTCCGCAATTCTAACCACCAACTTTCCAAACTGCCGACCTTTTTCCATATCCTCCCACAGCCCCTCCAAGTCTTTCTCCTCCATCCCGTTAATAACTCTACTAACCACCGGCCTAATCCCATTGGCACTCACAAACTCCACCATTTCTTTAAACTCCCTCCTACTTCCCATTGTGCTTCCAAGAACATCAATATTCTTCAGCACCGCCCCCATAGTAAACGGCAAACTCGGCCCAAGGGTCATTCCATAACTTACAATCCTCCCTCCATCCTTCATAATCTTTGCCGTCTTAACAACCACATCCCCACCGGCACCGTCAATAACCACATCCAACTTCCCACCCACAGTCTGTGCAAGCTCCTTTTCCCATGTACTAGACGTATACAGCACCCCTCCTTCCGCACCTAGTGCTTTCGCGCGCTCAATCTTCTCCTGTGACGACGAGCTCACAAACACTCTAGCACCCCTCTTCACCGCGAACAGCAGCGCCATTAACGCCACTCCTCCGCCAATCCCTGTAATAAGCACATTATCCCCTTTCTGCACCTGAGCCTTCGTCACCACCGCCCTCCACGCCGTAAGTCCACACAGCGGCAACGCGGCCGCCTCCACAGCTGATAGATGTCCTGGGGCCTCTACCAGCTCCGATTCCTCAAACACACTGTACTCCTGCAGCGTGCCGTTCTGGTAATGTTTTGTGCCGCCAAGGATTGCGAATGAGCCCTTTGGACCACGCGGATCAGAGTCCCATCCCTTCGCTGGATTGATAAGAACGCACTTTTTGTAGAGGCTGGAGGAGGGCGTGCTGACGATACCGTAGCCGTCGGCGAGGAGGGGGATAGATGGCGCGGTGCCGGGGTAGAGGCCGCGGCGTTGGAAGAGGTCGCGGTGGTTTAGGGAGGCGGCGAGGAGGCGGACTTGTACGCTTGTTGGAGTTGTGGGGACGGGTATGGGGAGGGTAAGGGTTTGTAGACTAGAGAGTTGGTTAGTAGAGCCATCAAGAGAGGAGAGGTGGGTTTACGGGTAGTGGATTTCGCCTGGTTTGGCGGGGGGTACGGGCTGTAGAACGATGGCTTTCATTGTTGTGGGTGGTGGATGTGGTGAGGTTAGCTGGATGAACTTGCGGTCGAAGCTATCGAGGAAGTTGAGATAAGGTAGGCGGGTGTGGGGTTACGGAGAGATCCGAGGTGCCGTCGGTAATACGGCTACTTTGCATCCGGTCGCGCAATGACTTGTGTTTACCAGAGTCAAACGGAATCTCATCATTTACATCGATGTATCGCTTAACCAAAGCAGTAAATTGTAAACTGATTCAAAAATTACTCAACATACTGTGTTGAGGTCTCCCCTACACCACAAAAATCTATGCTATCAACTTAAATCAACTGATACATATCTATTACGTCATGAAGGATATATACACATACAAGCTTTCATCCAAATTTCTCCACCTTAAGTGAATTCTATGGGAGGGTTAGCGCTAGAGTTAGGTTGTTCCTTCTCTTCACTCGTAGTAGTATTATCGATCGCATTAAACCTTGCGAGGTCAGCCCTAGATGGCTCATCTTCCCACAAGAGAGGTGCATTTCTACTACTCCACTTCATGAGGTCAGCTGATGTACGTTTGATCCAAGTCACAGAGAGGGTCAGTCCAATTTTAGTCTAGGGCTGTGGTATCTTTCAAATTTACCTGATTCCTTTCCCCTACAAGGCAATGAGACAGCTTTGGATGGGTAGAATTTCAACTCACAGTTTCTGTTATCGCTCCAAGAAGCAACTGTGCCATCTACGGAGTAGAGTTTAGTCAGATGATATTAATATTCCCCAGAGGCATAGTGCACATACAATTCCCCACTTTCGATCGTCATCCAAGATGAAATCAAGACTCGTATCTATCAATCTCGTCAATCAGGCAGTAAATAGGGGGTTAGAGGGTGCCATCGTATACTTAGTACGCAATCGATATAGCCATTGAGGCGGTTGTCTGCGGAAAGTTTCCTTAGCAGTAACGCTGCGTCTTTATCTCGGCCAACTTGCGCGAACTGGAATGCAACAGCTGGAATGCTCAGCTCGTCGGAGGTTTTTCATGATTAGGATCAATGAGGACTGACCATGCGCTCCTCGATCAGGATCTTTGCTACATTCCAAGATACAATTGATGATCACGTTCTCCAGCAGTCCATTCTGTTCGCCCTCGATCTACAACAGAAGAATCAGCATCTGGGAGAGGAACATTGAGGGTACAGACTCTTCCGTCGGTGATTACAACGACTAGCAATGGCTTAGACATTTTCTTATCAACATCCTTCTGAAATACAAAGGAGTCAATAACTTTCCGCTTTAGCTCATTACCAATCCGTGTTACACCCTGACACTTGTAATCGTTTCTTTTAGAATTAAGTTTCTCCTCCGTTACATCTTTCCAAACCTTGCGGGCATTAAAAAATCCGAGTGAGACGATGCCATCAGGTCTTGCGCATTCATAGATTTTGCAGACAAGCTCGAGAACCTGAAGAAGGGTATTCTGACGAGTACATGTTGCAGGATTGTCGGACTGGTCATTAGGATCAACCTTTTCTTTGAATGTCATCGATGAACTGTCGTCTGGTTATGTTAGCCACTGTATGTCATGAAGAGAAAACTAAAATTGTGGCATCTACCGATGAGAAGCACTAAGTCGTAGAGAGTCAATAAACTTAAGTTTATGGCAATCTCAGAGGGGCAACCCAAGCCAGCATCGTCGTCTTGATCAATTGCGCCAGCGAGTTTGTCGTACATCGCTTTGGCCGCAACACCAGCGGTCGCAAAATCGGCAGGCACCCATTCTGGATTCCATTTTTTGCTAGTTATGTGATTACGGACCCATTCCTCCCATTCGAACGTCGGTTTCTGCCACATAGTCTCAGTGCCAAAAGCATTAAGCCTCTGGTATAAAGCTGCACGTATAGCTTCATCGGCCGAAAGATTGTTGGCGGAACCAGAGAGCATTTGGGGCCCGGGTGATGATGTAGATCGTAAAGCTTCGCGGAAAACTCTCCGATATGCCGCGCTGTTGACGACAATATCATCGAACGCGAACTCCGCATCGCTCCAAATTGTAGCAGAACTCCTATCTGTTAAATCTCTTGCATACGTCGGCAACGAATAATGGACGGAGGCGGCTCGCACTACTTCACGCACTTGACGCTTGGATTCTAAGATGGGTCTTTGATATATCAGCAAATTCTCTGTAGATTCACTGAGTATTTGGGCATGCATGGTTAAAGGTATTAAAAATTCAAAGAAAGAAGATCTTTCATTGCCATCTTTGGTCTGCGCATATTTCCCTGTTGGAAAGGATAACTTACAGACTGGTAGCTATTAGGAGGTTATTAAGTGCTTGCGATAGCCACCTAAGCTCATCCAGATGCTCTTTCATGATATCGTCGTTCCAAATATACTTGAATTTAGTCCGACGCATCCATGTCCTTTGCTCGCTCTTTCCAACCACTTTCTCGACTTCTGCATTCAATCCCTCAATTTTCTTCAGGCATGCTTCAAGTGTCGCTTCGAGTGGTTTTATCTCTTCCTGGAGTTCGGGGAAGTGTGCGAGCGTTGACTCGATCCACCATCGTATTGCGGTCATCGTCGCACTCAGGGTCGTGCATTCTTGTTCCATACTCTCGAGCTTTCTAGGGGCATCGGAATACTTCTCGCGTAGTCCTTGCAGACCTGCGGCAGCTTTAATACTCAGGTTAATGAGGCTCGATGCGGAGGCGAGCAGACCAACGATCTCCATCGGGGGTGAGTTCGGGGTGGAGGACACTTGCGCAGAGCCTCGCGGGCAATCAGTGGCGAGTGCTTCTAACCCCGCAGTAACGCATAATTATGCACTCTTGAAGCTTCATTCGTGCCAGCATATTTATGTTGTGTAACCCAGAAGTGCATGACGTTTGCCTTTTCCTGGATTGGCTTGACTGGCGATCTAATATCTCCGTACCTTAGAGCAGTACTCAATCGAGGAGTGCAGAGACTTTATTCTGAGCCAATAAAACTAGCATATGGTTGAGTGGGACATTCGGATCTGAGACTCAAAAGGGTAATAATCAATCAAAAATTAATGGCGTTTAACCTGCCAAGCGACCGTTTGGGTCTTAAAATCGTCTGTTTTAGGCAATACAGAAATAGACTCAAAACTTTCCAGCTGAAGGAGACCCGCGCTGTACAGCTGAAAGTAAAAGAGGAAAACTTCCTCTCGATCCTAGGTACGACCCATACAAGGAGAAATCCATGAAAATTAAGCAGCTAACACCCCATTCCATCAAAAGAAATCGAATCCAAACAACGCCCCAAGTACGATATTAAAAGAGATCTGTTAACCCCCGCATAGCCTCCTACGCACTTCCTCCTGAATTCCCATACCCCGGTAAACAAACGTTAAAACCACATAGCTAACTCCAAATCCTCTCAATAACATGTGGTGACCCGTTGTTGCGTATTTCACCCGCCTGCTTGTACGGTGCTTCGAGAGAAATCGTGGTATTGGAATCTTTGAAGGCATTCGATTATCTGTACTCGTAGATCTATTAGTCAACTGATAAATGGTCGTTACAAAGCCGAAGCTACGCAGGGCGATATCTCACCTTAGATCAAGAGACCGCAGCGGAGGAGAATGGGTGGTTATTGCGACCAGCCATCATTTGCCTTAGCCTGAATATTAGCGCCATGATCGCGGAGTAGCTGGACTATGGCTTCGTGTTTATTTTGAACCGCAATCTGCAGCGCCGTATGGCCTGTGTCCCTCTTGGCTTCGATGTCAGCACCGCGGTCGAGGAGCAGCCGAACCGTAGCCTCGTGCCCATTCTGAGCAGCTATGTACAGTGCTGTCACGCCTTCGTTACTCTTGGCTTCGATGTCGGCGCCGCGGTCGAGGAGCAGCCGAACCGTAGCCTCGTGCCCATTCTGAGCAGCCATGCACAGTGTTGTCGAGCCGTCATTTCTCTTGGCATTGATGTCAGCACCGCGGTCGAGGAGCAGCCGAACCGTAGCCTCGTGCCCATTCTGAGCAGCTTTGTACAATGCTGTCGAGCCTGTGTCCCTCTTGGCTTCGATGTCAGCACCGCGGTCGAGGAGCAGCCGAACCGTAGCCTCGTGCCCATTCTGAGCAGCCATGCACAGTGTTGTCGAGCCGTCATTTCTCTTGGCTTCGATGTCAGCACCGCGGTCGAGGAGCAGCCGAACCGTAGCCTCGTGCCCATTCTGAGCAGCTATGTACAGTGCTGTCACGCCTTCGTTACTCTTGGCTTCGATGTCGGCGCCGCGGTCGAGGAGCAGCCGAACCGTAGCCTCGTGCCCATTCTGAGCAGCCATGCACAGTGTTGTCGAGCCGTCATTTCTCTTGGCATTGATGTCAGCACCGCGGTCGAGGAGCAGCCGAACCGTAGCCTCGTGCCCATTCTGAACAGCTACGTACAGTGGTGTCGCGCCGATGTCCTTCTTGGCATTGATGTCGGCACCGCGGTCGAGGAGCAGCCGAACCGTAGCCTCGTGCCCTTTCTGAGCAGCTACGAACAGTGCTGTCGAGTCTGTGTCCCTCTTGGCTTCGATGTCAGCACCGCGGTCGAGGAGCAGCCGAACCGTAGCCTCGTGCCTATTCTGAGCAGCTACGTACAGTGCTGTCGCGCCTTCGTTACTCTTGGCTTCGATGTCAGCACCGCGGTCGAGGAGCAGCCGAACCGTAGCCTCGTGCCCATTCTCAGCAGCTACGTACAGTGGTGTCGCGCCGATGTCCCTCTTGGCTTCGATGTCAGCACCGCGGTCGAGGAGCAGCCGAACCGTAGCCTCGTGCCCCTTCTCGGCAGCCAGGTACAGTACTGTTGAGCCATCTTCAATCCCGGGTTGAATGTCGGCATCGCGGTCGAGAAGTAGCCGAACCGTAGTCTCATGCCCTTTAAAAGCAGCGATGTGCAACGCTCTCCAGTTTTCTTTCGCTTGGACCTCGATGTCAGCGCCGCGGTCGAGGAGCAGCTGGACCGCGGCATCATACCCGCCCCTAGCAGCCTTGTACAAAGCCGTCCAGCCATTCTCTGTCTTGGCATGGATGTCGGCGCCGCAGTCAAGCAGAGATTTCAGTATCGTGGCGTCTCCTTGATCTGCCGCCAGATGTATGGGAATATCCCCATCAGAGTTCGGAGAATTAGGATCGATTCCGGAAGCCAGCAGGCGCTTGACTGCTGCGGCCTTACGGGTTTTCACAGCGTCATGCAGTGTTCCGGTGAAGTCATCTTCAGGTTCTAGGCTCGGGGGTTTTGGTTCTTTGGATGCGGCGTCGTCGCTGTTGTCCTGCGGGGTGTCGTCTAAATCGCCTTGCTCCTCGGAATGACCTTCGTGAGAGTCGGAATCCTTGTCATCGAGACCATCATCTTCAACGTCGTCGTCTTCGTCTTCGGCGCTGTTTGGAAGCACAAATAATGCGATTTGTTGCATATGCCGTCCCAAGTGGCGCTGTAGCTGGTGAGGGGGGAATGGCTCCTTACACAAAGGGCAAGGTTGCGCTGTTTCTATCGGTCGTTCGGCCCTCTCGATTAAGATCTCGAGCTGCGACTGGAGGGTTTGGTCAGGGTGCGTGTCGTGGAGGTGTTGCCGAAACTCTTCTTTCGAATCAAAAATGATTGAACATGCACTGCAAACCCACTGGCGCCGATGCTCAGCGCGCTCGTGTTGGAACCATTCATGGCGGCTGACGAAGAGGTACTCGGAGCGCTTGCACTCTTTAAATGTGCATACATACGCTCGAAGGTCTCGAAATACATGTCTTCTGTTGCCACAATCGTTAGCTGTTGCGTGACCACGTGGGCCTTGGAGACGGCATACATCCATGACAGCCGAGTTTCCGCTACAGTCAATGTAAAACAATAAGGGCATTCGAAATGTACGTCGTAACCCTGTGGCGGCTCCGGCACCCGAAGACTCCCCATGCCACCTGTAGAAGATGCGTATGACGTTTGCGTGAAGTCGGATTCGGCATGTGATTGGCCACTTTCGGAGGAAGCATCAGTCGCATCCGTACACATGACTTCTGGATCGTTTCGCGGGACGTAGGTTGAAACGGTAGTGCCCGTTTGTAGCGTGAGGCCGGTGGTGACAGTGGTCGCGGTGGCTGTATTTGTTTCAGAACTAGCATCCCATTTATCACGCTCCACAACTTCAGTATCCCCAGGTTCCAAATCGGAAACTATCTGACCAACGATCTTTTCATGGTGTTCTTCATAGTACTTGAGAAGCTGACGGCGTCTCGTGTTGGCCCTTCCGAGGCGTTGTATGAGGTAGTCGTGCTCACGAGCCGCCAGAAATTTCTCGGTCACATGTTGGATATCAAAGGTCTCAAAAAACGACATATTGATTTTCGCGCACTTCTCAAGTCTATCTCGTGGGGTTGGATTCTGAGTCGCGATCGAGAATTTGTATAGACAGGTGATAAAGTGGGTTATATCAATCAGACACTCTTCGAGCGCGGTAGCTGACTTCACTATAGCTAGCGATTCGTTCGGTTCTGCTAGGGAAGTACCCCCGAGATCTTCCTCCTCTTCCTCCGAGTCTGAGTCCCATGATCCTTCGTCGGAGGTTGAGGAATCCGGGTTACCAGAGAGAATGCCGATAGCTATAAACCTAACGTCAGCATCATAGATATCAATATTCTGATACGACTCGCCTTCTTGTAACGCGGTCCTCATTCCCTCCAACAAGTCTATCACTACTTTCTTGACCCTGGAGGCCTCCCTAAGGCGATGATCGAGAGACATACGCCCAGTTCTGTGTGCTCCGACATTCTCGGCCCATACTCTGAATCTCCCACACTCGTCTTTAAGTATCTGACTTAGGGTCAAGGAATTTGTACCCTCTGAAACAAGTGGCTTGATGGGTCGGCCGTCCTCGAACAAGGATATTAGCTGGACAAGCGATTTCAGTGTCTGTCTGTACAGCGGCGCAGTACGTTGGTGGACCATGGGTCGTTCCTAGATCTAGAAATTGAAGAACGATGAGGGCTGACGGAGAAGCAGGGCTGGCGCTGCTGCGGAGTTGCAGTCACCCTATGTTCATGCATGCGCTAGTTCGTCCAATCAAATCGTGTTTCAGATCAATCAAATGCGGGGTCCGAGAACTCCAACCCCGTAACTGATCCCCTTACCACAAAATGCCTACCGGTTTCGAAATCGCAGGTTTAGCTCTTGCAATATTTCCAATTCTTGTGCAAAGTCTAGGATTCTACGTCGATGGCACCCAAAAGATCAAGGATCTAAGAGACCACAAGCACGTGCTTAACCGCCTGGTGATAGATCTGAAAGTTGAGCGCGTTTGCTTTGAAGAACAAGTCTGCGCCAAACTACTCGAAGGCGTCGTTTCAGCAGAAAAGTTGGCGGAATTGATGAGCGGAGACGGTTGGGACAATCCGGAGTTCCAAACCCAGTTATACAATAGTCTAGGAGAGGAGACAGCAAAAGCATTTACGGAGTTGGTAGAAGCATTGTTCTTATCGCTTGAAGAACTGAAAGACGATCTTGGTCTGAGGGAGGGAAAGGTTCGTTGAATGAATTCTATGCGTTGGCCAAATATGTGCTAACGATGTTTATGAATGATCAGCCAGCAGGGCTCAGGAAAAGAATATGGCGCAAGATAAGCCTTGTAATAAGCAAGGAACATGCCTTAGATGACATCTCGAAAACGGTTCGCCAACTGGAACGCCTGGCGGCGCCGAGAAAGTCTAGAGGTCCCAAGCCTCGGGAAATACGGTCAGCCAAGATGTACCGTAGCATGCGAAATCATGCCATCAATCTCCATGGTGCTCTTTGGGAGAAATTTCGAGCCCAGTCCGCTTGTCAGTGCCCAGCAGCACACAATGCCAATCTGCGTTTAGAAAACGTGTCGACAACTATCTCCAAAAAGGACCAGCCAAACCCAAGGTTCAGCGTGTTGTTCTCTTTTGACCTTAATCCTGTTCTGAATGCCAGTGGATCGTCGCCTGTACCATGGATATGGCGCGAAATCGAGTTCGAGGCACTCAATGACGAACCGCGAATTCAGTCCACTGCGCAGACCAACACTGCGGAATTCCCGATAGCTTACGATGGACAAAGCGATTCAAGTTCGTTCGAAGCAACCCACGAAGCGCCGGATCCAAAGGAGAGAGGCTCTCGTCGCCATCGATTGAAAAGCTTTGTGCTTAAACCTTTTATACGCATCCTCCATTCTAATGCTTCATCGCCGCACAAAAGCGGTGAACCGGCAAGTCCAATGGAAGCAAAGTATGTGATCTCGTCTATCTTAGATTCGGACTGACCAGTCGACTTAGACAAAGCACTCCGAAAAAAACGGTGATGTTTGCCAATGTTAATACTCCCAAACGGACGTTGACTTTCGAACTCGAACTTTCACAAGAGATAAAAGATCTCTGCGCGGCAATTGCAAGTACGAGTCACCAGAAAACTGCGCTCGGTGTCCTCGGTTCGGGTACAGGATGGTGGTTCCGTACGTCAGCTGCATCCTACTGTGGGGATTATCGGCCAGAAGCAGTCTCCCTCGACAGTCTCCTTAAGAGAGGTGCCTTGCGCATGCCAGAACGGCTAAGGTTGGGAGTTCAGCTTGCATCAGCAGTAATGCAGTTGCATAGAACTGAGTGGCTAGGAGAGAGCTGGGGAAAACAGGACATCTTCTTTCCGCAAATATTTGCCCAAGCTCAACTAGCTTCGGGTGCAGTCGAGTTGATCCTAGAGCCGGTTGTGGAAAAACCATTTGTGCGTCGCAGCTTTGGAACTGCTGTCGATATCCTGGGTCCTCAGCAAATACGAACGGCGAAGGCGCCCCTGGCGGCGCCATACGATAAAAGTCTGTTTTCCCTTGGTATCGTCCTCATC
Organism: Trichophaea hybrida; assembly: GCA_015178995.1. Taxonomy (NCBI): domain Eukaryota; kingdom Fungi; phylum Ascomycota; class Pezizomycetes; order Pezizales; family Pyronemataceae; genus Trichophaea; species Trichophaea hybrida. The sequence continues at coordinate 31,453 of WHVE01000639.1, read as the reverse complement.
GAGCTTTGGTTCGGAAAGCGATTCCAAGACCTTCCGGAATACCCGAAAGGCACGAAAGACTTTACTGATGATACCGAGTACCTTGTTGCCAGGAACCTTATCCCTCAGTTGCAAGTCCAAGCAGGGTTCATGTACGCTGTTGCGACGAGGAGGTGTATCCTGGGTTTAGAGCACCCCTCAACAACTCTGGAAAATGATGACTTCAAAAGCGAGGTACATGTGAATGTGGTTTCCGAGCTGCAGCGGAATTGGAAGGCATATGTTAGTCAAGATTGTTGAGCATTGGTGTTATTTATTTATTTATCGTTTATTTCAGTTTGATAATTTCTAAAGTTAATAGGGCATATGCTTTGTACGGCCCGGGAGTATGATTCTCCGCCAAGCCTGTCCTCACGAAGCACTCTCATTAGTTAACAAATGGTACATACTTAAGTACCTACCCAAGTGTCAAATCCAAACATTCAAGCTCAATTAATTTTGCAAGTTTCACTCCAATCACAAAGTAGTGTATATGTGAAATATGCAAAATATGCTTTCCTTTCATCTTCTGGTCTCCAAATCACAATATCTTCAATATTGAAAGAGTGGCTTTAGAAAAATAGTCAAAATACACGAAAAATTGATGTTTTACCACAACCGCTTCATTAATATCGAAGATATTATATATTAGAGACCAGGAGGTAAAAGAGGAACTTATTGCGTGTATTTTATATATACATTACTTTAACATCAGAGTTAAACTCATAGACTTAACAGAAAACTTGAAAACTGCAAATACCCAGTAGCAGATACAGTGGTGGATGCAGTGGTGGATACACCGCGATAGATCCACAGGTATCAGAGATATCAATATTGGAGTTCAAGCTCAGAAATCCATGTATTAGGTGCTACTTATATAATTTAAGGCGGCGAAGCCGCCTCCGAAACTAGTAATTAAGTATCAAACAGCGTTTAAAAGCAACCGATACATTAATTTGTTGGCTCTCGTTCACCAGATTTTCTCCTTGGTGATCGTCGAAACGCTTGTGAGCTTATCTGGGCACGAGGGGATTTGCTGTCCTCTGAAATATTAATGAGTTTTTGATTTCATTCATGCGCGTGCTTGATTTTTAAGGTTGGGAAAGTACTTAGAAATATCATCCTACGGTTCTCGCGCGCAAAACTAAGTAGGAGTGAGTACTCGCAAAGCACCTTCATCAAACAACCATTGACACCTTCGCAACACAACACCAGCACATCTCCCCTCACTAATCACATCTCCCCCTCGCTTTCGCTCCATTACACCGATGATGCTCATTCAGCATAATTGCAATACGATACAGCCTTCCCTCTAGTACATACACCCTAATATCCCCCTCTAGCACAACCTTCTTCTCATCCCCCTCGTTAACCCCTACCCCACCACTCTGCTTCTCAAACAAAAACGTTCTCTTCCCCAACACCTCCTCCGACCTCTTCTCCCCCACCGGATCCTCCAGAACATAATGCACCGCCTTCCACCCAACATCATCTCGCGCATCACACGACGCACCCATATCCAGTAGCCACTGGATCACCTCCTCACGCTTATGTAGCACCGCAACCATCAGAAGTGTAGCACCCGAAATGTCCCCCCACCCCCAGTGCACAAACCGCGCATCCACCGCAAGACCGTAGTGTACGAGTTTCTCAAGGGTTGAGATGGGCCCGTGAAGGAGCGCCCAGCCGGCGATGGAGTGGAAGCCGTTGTGGATTGTGGAGAGGTGTTTATTTGAGGGCCAGGGGGGGATGGTGAGGAGGGAGTGTGCGCGGTATATGGGGACGTAGTTTCCCAGGGAGGTGACGGCTTTTTGGTATAGTCGTCGGTTGAGGAGGGCGTGCGTGTAGCGGGTGGTGAGGGCTAGGGAGTTGAGGTCGTGGAAGGTTTGGAGGTGGTCGGCGATTAGGAGGAGGAGCTCTGGGGGGAGGCGGAGGATCGGGAAGAAGGAGACTGGGGTTGGCGTTTTTGGTCTGCTTGGGGGTTCGGCTGTTGGCATTTTGGAATGCGACTCGTACGGCGGAGCGGGAGGAGGAACTTCTGTAGTACGTGCGCAATTAGCAGCGCTGAACTGGGTAGGATCGCTCGAGCATACCGGTCCTGGATTTTGACAGCCCACGGAGAATGAACCTAATGGCGCAGAGCATGGTGCGCTGGGTTTAGCAGAAGAGATTGAGATTGAGATTGACTTGTGATGATGTTAGCAGCCCCGGTGGGTTCCTCTAGGTGGGATTGAGATAAGGTTGGCAATGATATGCCTCAATGCGGGGCAGGAAATATGGAAAGCTCATGGAAGGTAAAGGCGGAGGTTGTGACGTGTCCGCCGCCCTCATGCGGTGTAACCTTGGCGTTTAAGATGCAGATATCAAGCGCACCTCACTTTTGTTAGACGCCGAGGGAATGCTGTTTGAATGAGACAATGGGTTTCCCAAGCAGCATATCACTCCACAACAAGCATAACACAACGCACAATGACCAATTCCAGATTGATATGCGTTAGCGGAAAACCTCCAACCTGCGGCTACACCTCCAATCGCATCATTTCCATATCGTCGAATGAGATGCCGCCACCTCATGTCGCGCATTAGGCTATCCGTATTTTCCATCCATGGAAGCATCTATAAAAAAAATTTCTTTCCCAGATCTCTTCCACAACAACCCTCCTCAACACTCTACGATGCACTCCCTAATGAACACATTGTTCTCCGGCTGTATCGCCGGTGCTCTTGGTACTGCCGCACAAGTCTTCGTCGACGAACTCAGCCGCATCTACATCCCCGGGCGTCCTCGCGATAACGAAGCCAAGGAGTTGTCACTTCGCAAGGGGAAACCAAAGGACTACTCCCCATCGAGACCCAAGGTGTGGGCGGTTAGCTTTCTGAACCGGTTGCAGAGTGGGGTTGTGTATGGCGGCTTGCATGGGATCTTGAGGTCGTATGGGTATTGGGGCCCAAGGGTGGAGGTGTTTTATGTTTTGATGAATGGGTTTGGGTGGGTTATTTATGGTTGTTGAGGGGTGGTAAGTAGGCTAAGGTGGGTGATAGGTTTGCGATGCGGAGGATTGCGAAGAAGGAGGCGGGGAAGAGGCCCAGGTACTATATGGTGATACATTCTGAGAGGGAGTATAAATGCTGATAAGAGGCAGGGAGTGGGATGTGGCGGAGTATATGGTGCAATCGGTTTTTGTTGCGGTTACGGGGCTGTTTTCGGCGGCTTGGATTATGGTAGACGAATGAGGGATTTTGAATCGATAATGGACTGGACTGGACAACACAGGAGTTGAGGCTATTTCAAAAGATGTTCTTGGGGGATAATGGAGAAGAGGGATTTGATAGCTATAGACTTGTTTTGGTTGGAACTTGGAAGGATCTTTGTGGGTGTTATTCCTGAACAAACGCTAAACCTTACTTGCTAGGATTTACAAACCGCAATATGCAATCCATATTGACAATTTACTTGAGTGTAACCCGTTAATATTCCATAGAACTAGACGAAGAGTCAAATATATCTTATATATCGTATTAATATTGATTCGTTGGACAAGACGTTAGAAACCTATAACGGAGTCACTACGCCCGAGTCCTCCTAGATTCTCGCAACTTACGCATGCTAGTCCAGTGTCTTCTTCCCAAGTCAATATGGAATATATAGTCTTTGCTGGAGCTTCCTACGAGTTCGAGCACTCCCACTTAGTCTACTTTGGTGATTTACCCGGTAACCCCGCCAAACCCCACCAACCATTCAACCTTATTTCAACGTCCAACGCGTCTCCCCATCATGGGCATCCGCCACCTCTACTCACACCTTTCCCCTTACGCCCGCCCCGAGACATTTGACCCCGCATCCTCACGCGCCATACTCTACATCGACGGCCCCGCACTCTGCCACCACATCTACCACCTCCTATTCTGCGCCGGCAGCCCAGCGGGCGGGAATGCATTCGAGACCACCCTAAACTACCGCACCCTCGCTCTCGCCTTCGGTTCCTACCTCTCGCGTCTCTCAACCTCCGGATTCGAGATGTAACCGCCCAACTACTCACCCTCACACCCCCTGGGCTGACATGGAGGCCTGCCTCGGTAGCAAGAAAATCCTTTTCGACTCCGCTCTCCCCGCCTCCAAGACCGCCACGCGTCTCTCCCGCCTCTCAGACTACCTTACCAAACTCTCTCGTTACCGCTCCGCAAACCCCACCCTCCGCCATGGCACCCCCTCCTCCATCTCCACCCCCGAACACTTCTTCTCCCCCACCTCCACCACCGTCTTCACCCCGCGCACACAGCACCTCTCCGCACCACCCTTCATCGTCGCTGCAATCCTATCCTGGCTCTCATCCCACCCGGTCTACAGCGGCATAACCGAAACCGTCCCCGGAGAAGCCGATTCCTTCCTCGCCGCGGCGGCGATCAAAGATGGAGGGATGGTGCTAACCTCCGACTCCGACCTCCTCGTGTTTTCAGGGGAAACAAACTGGGGCGTCGTAATGCTTCAAGACCTAACATTCACCCCCACCGGCGCAACAACACGCGTCTTTCGTCCCTCCGCCATCGCAGCGTCGCTGAAGTTCCCGCTTATAGAAGTCGCATACCAGACCTCACTAGATCCATACGCATCACTCTCCCAGATCCTGGAGCGGCTACAGCGCGTTGAGGAGCGTCGGAGGCTAGGCGTGGGAGTGCAGGCGATTCCCGACGCGTTTGTGGGCGAGTACATGCTTCCCGTGGCGGGGGAGCGGAGGATGGTAGAGGAGCCACGGATCGGGGAGTTATTATTCCTTGCATCCTCTGGAGCGGGGTCAGGGGCGAGGAAGATGTATTTCCCGTTTCTGAATGAGGATCCGCAGCGGGCGGCGGCATGGGAGGTGGGGGTAGAAGTTAGAGCACTTGCGTATACACTGTTATTCACCACCGGAGAGGTGAAGGAGATATTCCGGCGCGGAACAAGAATCACAGATTCTTCCGTTCCCTGTGTTGCAGATTCACAAACGCAACTAGACGCCCTCGCCGCTCAAATCGCAGAGCACCCAGAGACTTGGTGGGCTTCTGTCATCCTCAACTCCATCTGCGTTACCTCTCGCACACCACCGTCGTGCGCGGAACTTACGGCCGCCGCTTCTGCGCTCCTACCCCACCCTACCGTCTCGAAGGGCGTGAAGCAGAAATGGACGTGGGCACTAGTACACCTATTTGCCATGGTGCAGGCGGGATGGTACTCCTCCTCCTTCTACGGGAGGTACTGGCGTTTATAGACTCCCCCGGCGCGGTGAGAGAGGGGTTAAAGAATCTACCTAATGTTTTAGATCTTTTTGATGGCCGAGAGTTTTTAGCAGGGTTTAAAGATGCGGGGGCGGAAGCGAAGGGGTTGGGTAGGAATGCGTTGGAAAGGTACCGAGCTACAGTGGATGCGGAAGAAGAGGAGGAAGAGGAGGTGAACGGAAATGGGAAGAGGGTATCGGGTGATGAAGAGTGGTCTACTGTTGAGTCAAAGAAGTCTAGAAAGAAGGGTAATAAGGATACAGAGGTGAAGGTTATGGATAGTGGGAATAGATTTGCAGCGTTGTTGGCGGAGATGTAGAGGATTTATGAATGGCCAAGGCCGTACCCGCTTGAGGAAATGCATGTGGGATGAAGTTCGCCTCTAAACCTATAGAGCAGCTCCGCCCTCGAACTGAAAATGGTCCCTCAAACAACATCAACAATACGAGCTGTCTCAGGACTTTGTCTTGGGCCTAAAGTACGGGTGTGGCACCATAGGACAAGATATCCTGAACATGGGCCTTATTTGGCCAAAGACGTCTGGAGAATCGCCGGTCGCCGGCGGTCGATGAGTGATATATGATGATGATCTTCAGCCATACTGGGTATAACCACCGTGCACCAAGTGCATCCAAGCTCTAAATCATCTCAAGGCTCGAAGACGGGCATGCTGTCGGGTGCGACATCTCGGCCTTTCCTTCCATCCACTTCGCGTATTTCTCGCCCCATAATGAACCCCTACTTTCTCTGCCCAACACATATCCCAAATAATCGGCTTGCTTCCGGACCGTAAGAAACGGGCGTAAGAACAGGCAGCGTAAGGTCTTATTATTCGGCGTAACTTTTTGATTCAAGCATAACATCTTAGCAGCAGGGAAGGGATTTCCGTATCTGGCTGTGGTGTGCATTGTAAGTTGATGAACTTGACTGCACGTTGGTGAGACTGCAGTAGTTTTCAAATTATATGTCTTGGCCGTGATGTTGAAGATATAGGGAGACAATTCAATCAGTTCATTGGTTCCGGGCGAATCTTTTCCTAGTCATTTATAAAGGATTCTCGTACATATTATTGTTGCTCTAAACTCAAGATGTCCTAACACTCCGGTATCTAGAGTCTACAAAAACCGGGTGTTGTCCACTTTACAAAAATCACAGTTCGTATTTCCATGCACTATTCAATTTCACATTGTGTATCCTTTGCACTTTCCATTATGAGTTACCCACTATGCTCTATCATTGCTCCAACCGGAGTGGGAAAAAGCTCAACAGCTTAAAACCGTCCGGGCTAGTACTGAGGGCTCCGAATTTACTCACACTGTACTGCACTTCAGGTAACGGCTGGGACTTGCATTACTTGCCTGTTACCTTGCCTATTACCTCTTCGCCTGGGGTTGCCCTGCTGTCACTTTATGCTTCCGGCAGCCCAAACTGCTACCCCTGTATCACATTCTTTACTATATCCGTGGTGGTGGTTGGATGCAGTGATGTCAACCATCCCGTCGGATGGCCAGGGATGGTGAACCGTCCGAGATTTCCCCAGGACGGACGGGATGGCACCAACGCCATCCGTCCCGTCCTTACTCCACAATGACGGCATGACGGCCCATCCACCGTCCCTGGCCGACAACGGATGGTTACAGAATATATTTAGATGAAGTTGAAAATAACTCTGAGAGCACGCTGTAAGAGATATAAATAGATGCGGAGCCTGAAATCACGAATGGAACAGATGCTTAATGATCTTGCATTGAGGTCAAGGGAATAGACTGGATTAGTTGTACCTAGTTTTATACAAATTTGTTATGTACTCTGAGCAGGATCCATGGATGTCCATAGATGACGGCCGGGGGATGGCACTGATCCGTCCCTGGCCGTCTTTGCGGTCCGTCCCCGTCCACAATCAAAAAGACGGCACCGTTTCCGTCCCCGTCCTTAGTGATCCCGGACGGACGGGACGGTTGGTTTCGCTAGTTGGATGGACCAGCAGTGGTTCTGGCAACTTGGAAAATAGAATATACTCCTTCAGCTCTTTCTCAGACAACGTCAGTTTCAGAGAATACCCAATTTATCCTCCCACTTGCCAGGGTTCTACCATCAGCATCAGATGATACCCTTTATACTTATCATCCTCTTACACCTTCGTTTCTCAGTATAGCACCGGTTGCAGTTCATGTTAGTGAATCAGAGTTTGATTCTGGATCTGATCTGACCGGTCTTTCTGAACTGGAAGTCTGCTTTGTTACACCACCTCATACTGATGGGTTGGTTCGAAAAGAAATCAAGGGTGGAGTTGCTCAGCGAGTACTTACAGGAGGTGAACTGGCTGAACCGAGGGATACTCAGTGCCAGCAAGCTTCTGGAAATCTTGAGGCAGGAACTAGACCACTTGAAGCCACTACTGGATCTAGGCGGTGTTGAAGAGTGGACACGGACCAGAGTACTGATGGGGTGATGACACACAGCAGGGTTGTCAAAGAAGGACAGAGCGGGGCAAGGAGTGATAGTGGAAGTGGTAGTGATGGGAAAAGAGAAACTCGGGCAGGGAAGAAGCAGAGAATGGCAAGAGATATTGCGGAGGGAACTATGTAAACTACTTTATGATGGAAATGTTACGCTGGATATAAGACCTTACGCTGCCTGTTCTTACGCCCATTTCTTACGGTCCGGAAGCAAGCCGCCAAATAATAACGAACATGCGATTTATACTTTATCTCCTTGAACAATTAGTCACAAGTCCAGCACACTGAGTGGAGACATCCATCCCAACGATGCTATTTTCCTTATTGATACTAGTATTTCTTCCTATTAACCCTTTAACCCTTTCCCTATGACCATGCATTCCGTGTGTGCACATTCGTTTAGCACAATATCCTGAACAATGGCATCCTTGGTGGGATCTGCTAGTTCTGTATGAATGGAATTGCCCACGGGATTAGATGTCCTGGAATCTCGCTCCAAGGCTTGAACCCTAGACTAGGGAGAACAAGACCATGAGATGAAATATCTCGGGATATTTTTGACCAGTTTCGAGTGATGTCCTATGATGAAAATGTGGAACTTCTTCTTCTATTCCTCCCCCCCTTCTTCTCCATCCTCCCCACTCTACCATCACCTCCGACTCGGTGGTGGTAACAGTCGTAGTAGGAGCATTCGGGGCTGACCTCGGATCGCCGGTTTATGCAGGGCGGCGGAAGGGTTAAAGGTTGGGGTGTTGGGGGTGGTGGCGGTCGGTGCAGCAGAGGGGTTGACAGTCGGGGTGGTGAGGCATTTGCAGGTGGAGGCTGGGGAACCGCTCTGTTCCTGCCAGGTGCATTAACCAGGATTCTACATCGAAGGCCCCTTCATCTTCCGGGTGATGATAATGATGCTAGACTTGAGACTTAAGTGATCCTAAGAAGGCGTTGAAACAGACCAATTGCATAGGTCAACTTCCTCCATTCTTACCACAATAGTCGCGAGAACCCGGACGAGACGTTTCCCAAGCCCTACTAGTGAAATGTTCAATTTCGTCGAAAGCATCGACGGAGTTGGTCGTCTTTGAGATCGAAGGAGTCGGTGGTAGTGAGTATCGGTTCGTCACTCAGTCGAATCTTAGAATGGCTATGTATTAATGAGGATGTTGATGAGGAGGGTCCTGGAGGGAGGTGCGGGACTGTCGATGGGAGTGGGAATTGTAATTGAGTTACGAAAGGAGAAAGAGAGAGAGGAGGTTAGTGGTGGTAGATGCGTGTATTTGTCAACATATCTATCTGTTGATATCGAAATGAGGTGGCTTTGCTTGATCGTATTGACCCTGCATGGGAACACAAATACAAACCCGACTACTGCACTTCCAATTTGCCAATTAAATCTGTACCACCAACCTCAACCCCCCTCTTTATTATTCGCTAATAGACTCCGACGGCCCTACCAATCACCACCTCCAACCACCCAACAGAGGCCACGGTTCATGAATTCTCTCCACTCTCGAACACTACGATACACCGTCTGAAAGAACAAAATCAGACCGACATGAGTGAGTACAACACCCGAGCAATAACCCGAACCAAGCTACACACGATAATATATGGCATCGCCGAAAGACAGATTGAGCGCCATTTTTCCACTCCAGCTAAATACGCCATGTTCCGTCTGTCGGCCATTCCCAACGACATCTTCGAGCAATTATTAATACGCACAAAAGGTTCTGAGGCGATCTGAACTGAAAATGTTACGACTGATGTGGACAGTAATGTCGAGTTAGATTACTTGGGTGGACGCTGTTGGAGCGAAGAACTCTAGTTGACCGTGATCGGGAGCGGCGGTGCTACATGAGATTCATGCGATCGACGAGAGGTTTAATCGCAGGAACACATGAGCCGAAAATCGGGTCGTATGGAAGATAAAAGAGGGTACAGCAGCACATTCTCGAACCATTTGACGGCGTGATCCTTCTACTGGACGACCAGTTGTTTCAGAGGACAATGGAGGTAGAGGCTGACAACGATTTGGGGGATTTATTGAAAAGGTGGTGAAAGGGAAAGATGTTCCAGTACGCTTTATTCCTGAGGATCCTTACAATTCAGATCGTTGTCTCGAGTTGTCAATGACTTTAGGCAAATTGTTGCTCTACTCTTTATCTGAGCTACCGTGTATCATCACTCATTCCTTATGCTCAAACACCAGCTGACAAATCATAAAAGATAATTATGGTTACATTTGTGAGGGCACGCTCGCTGGAACGACAATACGATCTCACGTTGCAAAGTCGAGATGATTCTCACAGTCGTATTGGGCAGGTTCTATAATGGGTTCATGTATGGATGCATGCTGGTGCATGAGAGCTGGCGTTGCATGTGGGAATGAATCGTCGATTTGGATCATTGCATCTCACCCATTTATCCCATCATCTCAATTCTATGATAGCCGATACATAGATCACGTATTTATTCATTAATCACGAGTGTTTCACAGTTATTTTATATGAATTTATCTTTTATCTCTACATTTATTTATTTTTTTACATTGCAGCATTTGAAACACAGTCAGCGCGTTCAGCCTCACTAGCACGCCACACTCAGCGATCGTACGTCTCACTTCCACCTTCACATTCCCTCGCGCCAACATCATCCACCACTATCAACATGATTCTCCCTCGCACCGACCCTCCCTGGGAAGGAAACCACCCCTTCTTTGGCAAACACAACAAAAACTCCGGTCTCTCCGCGGGCGCAATCGCCGCAATCGTGATCGCGGTGGTCATTATTGTCGGCTTCGCAGCCTGGATTGTATGTCGCCTTCTCCTCCATCTTTTTATCCACCTACCCCCCACTAACACTCATAGATCCATACCCTCCTCCGCGCACGCAAACTTGGTCTTCCACCCCCAACCTGGCGCACTTTCGTCCCCTTCGTCAACAAAAGCAAGGGCTCCTACGAGCCGACACGCCCACGCACCGGCGGACTCTTTGGCTTCCTCAAGCCTGCGCGCGGCGGGTACACTGGGGCTCAAACACGTACGGACCGCACTCGTGGTGCGTTCGACGATCAGGCGTGGGATGCGCGGATGGAGGGCGAGGACGAGTTGGAGTATCGCGGTGCGCCTCAGGGGGTGAAGGATGCTGTTACTGGGGTGTTACCGCGGGGACGTGAACAAGATCTTGGGGTGGGGATGGAGCAGGAGCGTGGAAGGAGTAGGAGCCGTGAGCCCGTTTATCCTATTAACGAGTATACGCCGCCGCCTGGAGAGTCGTATGGAAGGAGAACTGCAGAAGCGCATCATCCGCAGGGACAGAACCCGTTTGATCAAGATGTGCATGGCCAGACGAAGAAGGATGGGTTTGATGCAGTTAGGATCCAGGGTGGTAGGATGAGCACGGATAGCGAGAGGAGGAGTGTCTTCAGGGAGGGGATATAGAAAGTGGTGGTGGTAATGTGGTGTGTATGATACGGGCGGCTTGGAATGGGTGGAAGTGCTGCTCGGTCTCGCTGTCGTTTTCTGTTGTTACCGTTTTATATCCTTTATTCCTGTGTATTCTTGCTTCTGTGGAGTTTTTCTTTTTGGTCGTCGGTTCGTGGGATGACTATGGGTCTTTCTTTCTTGTGTGTTACATCATATTGGATCTTATTTCGATGAAAAATTGGTGCGTAGGAGTGTACTGTGACGACCCCTAACTCAGATTTGGACGCTTCAACTCAAAGATGTAGTCTATCATATTTACTCATCCCATTCCTCTCTCCCTCATACAAGCGAGGCCCTCATCCATCTCGATTCTTGGCTTCTCAGCCAAACATCGTAATTGATACAGCCAATCTTCCATAGGTTCCAAGGTTAGCCGAGGTACCGGTAAAAACACGTACGTCCATTTTCATTGCAGCCATGAACGTACCGCAAATCAGAGCGTGCTTTCTCCCTCTAATTGAGAAGAGATGATAGAATCACGCCAAACCTAGACATCGAAATTTACCTAGTAAAGGATCTTGCATCCGACGCAATTCCGGATCCGGGGATCGGGAGGTTAGTGATCTTGGATATTGGAAACGCAAAGAAGGACTTCCTAGCTAGCGGTACCTACGTTAGGGTAATGCTAAGATTGCAGACTCGAAATCTGCAATGACCACTTTTAGCTGCGATTAAATCACCGGAAGCATACATCTACATTTGTCATGAATCCAAAGAGATATGAACCAGCATCGTTGAGAACGCAACAGTATTGGATGAGGTTCAGAGTGTGTTGGAAGGACATCGAATGGAAACGATCTCGCTAAGATGTGCTAATTGGAATAAAGAAATCCACGGTGGGGGATAGGTGACTACTTTACTAGTGAGGGATTTGGGATCTCACCAGATGAAGTTTTCCTTTCATCCGATTCGATCCGGCTAGCTAGAAAGAACTCAGAATCGTTTGCTGAGAAAATAAGATAAGCTTTGCTCCATTGAATCTGCTCTGGGCACAAGAATAATCCAGAGATTAACGAAGGCCTGTTCTATTTATAAGTTATCGAATCTTATCGATCTTGGTCTACACCGGATATGGACGTGGCTTGAATTCCCATACTGGGATTAAATATGGCAATGGTAGAGCTAAACTCCTTAGTATATACTTAGTGCAGGGAAAAAGTCCAAGACACCATTTGCTTATCTCGCAGGTATCCTTTTGCAGCAAAAGTGTACTTGGCTTGTTTCTTTTTTTTAGTTCATGCATCTCAAAACTCTTTCCTTCTGCTGAATATGCGAAAACATCGCGAACACACGCAAGGGCATCCAACTGAATTATTGAGATATGAGGAGAGTATAGTCAGTAGTAGCTAGGCACACCACATCCTAAGTGTTATCTTCGTCTTGACTCGCCATATGTACATGTATATGATAGCCACGAAGAGCGAAAACGAGAAAACACTATCCCCTACAGGCTCGTTTTCTTCAGATAGGTTGCATTTCCCATTTATGTAACGGTATATGTCTATGAGTCAGTGAAAAGTGGCAAAAGCGACCATGTTATTGGCCACTGTGGCCGATGACAATCGCAAAATTGCCTAAATTGTAAATGCGAAGAAAACGAGCCTGTAGGGGATAGACATCTGTGAGAAAATTCCAACACAATAATTCACATAACCAGTTCACTGTATATCCCGACTGTTTCTGGAATTGACCATATCTTGTATGCCAACTTCCTTTTGACGTCAGACTCCCGAACTGCGGGGAATAACTATCGGGTATGGGCAAACAGCGTTGCGATTGTTATATCTGGACAAATTTCGACAGTGAACCTCTGTTGGACAAATTAGCAGGCTATGTACTCCTGTTGGCGTTGGTAATAACATCATGCGCACCTTTGAAGTACCACCCTACACCAATGCCACTCAGAGATATATGTAAGTTTGTGCTGTTTATCCACGAATCTTCGTTGCCCGCTGCAACCGTGTAAGGTATCAGGGGAATTCAATTCGGTGGCACAAATGCAGTACCGGATACTACTCGCCAGTATTACGAATCTCCAATCTTGTTTCGTGGCACAATCCCCATTCATGTGCGTCGACTGACGACGACTGACGACGGAGAATCGTTCGGCACCTCCGAATTGTATCGAAAAACGTAGAGACGTCCCACACTAGTTTTGTGATACATCTCTGCGTCTTTGTAGTTGGAAGTGCATCTAAACTGCGACGTTAACTTTCGTGATACGTGCGTCGTCAGTAAAAATTGCGGTACCACGTCTGATGAGCTCTGTTTCCGATGTTGAATATCGGCACGTCCGGAGGGCTGCTATAATATCTGGAACATACTATTGACAAATTTGTGGCTGTGAAACCTTAGGTCTGAGTTCAGACGGATGTTGTATTTGTTTCCACTCTCTAGTTCCAGGCATGTGAAGAATGGTGTACGGCCCAGTGGATATGTCTATGCGGAGGTCGGTAGAAACTGACTCTTCCTTCCAACTCGCCCATAGAGTTGTAAGTCTCTGCCCGTGTTGCAAGCTGATCTTCTAACTGCAGGGATATTATTCTCAAGACACTCAGTTTCCAACAGCTGAATTTTATCACGACAAGAGAGCGTCAAAGGGTCCGTCCATATCCTATCATGCACGAGTGAAGTCGCTCTGGTGACAACGCAGAATTTGGGACTCGCCTTTGCGATTGATCGAAAATACAAGTAGAATCGAAAACACAGTAAGAATTTTCAAGATCTCTCGCTGATTTGCCTGCCGTGTCTAGAAGTTTGTCTCACTCGACTTGGGAGCTCGTTTGACGTCGGAGGAAGTCCCATAGCTCAACGCGAAAACAGCGCCAAACGTGCTTGACATTCCATGACGTGCATAAACCCTGTGAAATACCTTGCATGTAGCGTATACTGTTTCTCACTATACTGGTCCTGGGATTGGCTCAATTGATTTAGAGCAGCTGATAAATCTCGATTCCCTCTTACCGAGCAACAGATCTCCCCCACGCCTGAGATTTAGTAGCTTGGAACAATCTGAAACCATTGGAACGCCGCTAAACTCGGGCTCTAGATTACCGAAGTAGGTTTCATGGCTAGACCTGCACTTCTGGGGTCTGAAATATTCAAAATAATCGCGCTGGAAGCGAAGAATGGGCGTGACAAATCTCAACACATTTCCAACGTGCATTATCAAGCTTCGTAATTCTGTCCCGGCAATTTGTCCGTATCTATTCACTCACATCCACCCACTTTGACAGCAGCAGCATCGGAGAAACCAGGCCGAGTTCTCTTGCCAGTTTGGTCTGTTCCCCGTGTTAACGCATTAAATTTGCATCGAACGAGGAGCTGGTGAGGTGGTCTGAAATCCAACGTGACTTAATGCAGTCAGTCTCCCCGGCGGGGGCCAATGGCGAGTGATTCAATGTGATACATATCAGACGGCAGTAGATAAAAATGCCCCGGAATGAGCCCATGCGTGAGACAGGTAAAATACGTTATCTACGTGCAACGGGCCATACATCTCCTAAAATTGTTCTAGGTTTTTCATGACCTTCTGTTAAGAGTTTAGCTAGCGACCCGGTTCACTGGATATTCCCATTCAACATTTCATCCGCTTGGTCCTACCGTACAGAGAGGTAACCAATGATGCCCACCTGCAGCGTTGTAGATGCAGATCGTGACCAGGCTCCAACTTTCAGGCATGCGAAAGTTATGCAGCGGTAGAATTCCGGCCTTCCAAGAGGCGGTTTCTTTGTAGCTTAGCTTGATGTGGCATAGGCTACCGGAAGAATGTTTGGTTTCGAGAAAACTTGCTCCCCCTAACAATGCCAACTCCCATCTCAGATGGCTTGTCCGATCTTGCCGATGTATAGATCTACACATTCAGATCATGGAAGGGACCTATGCTATGCCTGCCCTCGCCCCTTGTCTTTTCTGATCGAATTTTCACACCCATCACCTACAATCAGGGCAGAAAAGGGGATAATGGCTTTAATCTCGATCCTAGCGCAATCTCCCAAGGATTTTCGATTGGCGAAGATTCCCAACTCATCCCACGTGAGCACACTTCATGTGGGATCCTTGTGTGCCATGTCCTGCAATAAACCGGGCAGCGGAGGAACGTTGACAGTAGAATCGAACCAGCGATGCTCAGACAGATAATAACGGACGCAACGGTTACCGCATTTCTGTATCGCTGGTCGTGCTGTATTTGACGTGTCGTTCCATACGGTTGGCAGCCTAATGGACTGCAGTGACGATAGCAAAAAACTGAGACTAGGTTATTGCTGTACATGGAAGTGTCAACTTGCAGTTCGCTCGATCCTGGGGTAAGCTTAAAGATTCCCACGATCGACAGGCAGCCATTATTCGCATCAAGAAGTGCCGGGTCTGAGCAAACAAGGCTTTTTCGGCAATAGTTGAGGCGATGACAGATGCAGTGCTGGTACAGTATCGCACAGACAGCGCAGGCAATAACACAAAGAAGTACATACGCTGCTGTGCGTCTCGGATGCCCTTGTAATTCCCTTGGGATCTGGCAAATTAGCATGGAAGCTACGTTGTTGCCGTGTCTTCGAGTTACACTTGGGACTTAAAGGCGTCAATCTCTGCCCCTCCAATCTTGTATATACAGTGCAAAAGCATTGGAAATCATCAAACCCCAGAACTAGACAGGCACGAAGCGAGCAGTGTCTTCGCTTTAGTCATTTCTTATTCAAAAATCCCACACAATTCTGGTTTTCTCCACCACTACCGCCACCACCACAATCACAACTCTCTCATCCTGTACCGGCTTCCGCCACACATAAAAACAAGTGTTCAAACACAAGTAACGTATGATTGAAGTTTTTCAGAGCTCCATACGCCTCTAGTCACCAAGGCTATCCTATCGGTTTTCTTTTTAACTCAGCCCTGCTTTATTGTCTTCCAAGATTGTGCCAGACATGGATGATTATCCGTCCTCGCCATCTCTCGACGATGAACCCATAGTAAGTCACTCATTTCCTTTCATCCCACCCTCCTCGAAACCGTCAATGTCTCTTGTATCGTATCATATCTAATGCCCTATAGTCGACGACTTCAAATCTATTTACCCGGTATCCACCAAATACGGTACTCCACGGCGGCCTGTATTTCTACATCAAGACTTACAAAAGAGCGACTTACAACCCCGAAATCAGCATTGCCCATGGCATACGACGTGGCCCTATCTACCTCCAATCAAATATTGACATCTTCGGCGCTGCCGAAATATTCGCAACAGAATCTTCGTGGAACATACTTGGCAAAGGCGAGGGGTATATGCAAGACGTAGAGATACGAATTATGGGCATTGGGGGAGTTTTTACCATAAAGTTGAGAGGGACAGACCTTTACGTCGTTGAGAACAATGGGAAGCTATTTGTTGCAAAAACAACCATGGGAGACGAGGCAGCAAGGTTCAGAGTTGAGATCAGGGAGGGGCAGATGGTGCCAATGACACTAAGAGGAAGACGGCTATATGATGAAGGAAAGCAGGGCTGGAATTCAGAAGGACGAGGGAATGGACTTTGGCTGAAATTTGTGAGCGAAGAGGAGAAAATGGAGCGGAGGAGAATGAATCCATGGGGACAGTGGCAAGCTGCATATGATTTTGTATGGCGGTGATTTTGGTTGTGATGTTTAAGCACCGAGTATATATATGTAGTTGATGGCATCGGCATTTGTTTGTTTTTTGTTTTGTTTTTGTCAATACTTGATTTGCGCCGGAGGATATACGTCGAACATATTTGCCTGCTTTTTGCTTGGTAAAACTATTATTATTTCATGCTCCTTAGTCATGCTCGTCAAGTTTAAAGTTGGAACGTGGAAGTCTCCTTCCTTACACACCTATAGTTTAAAGCGTTTTAGAACCCGAAGGCGGGATTTAAAACGTGTGCGGAATAACTCAGGTCTTTGCCGTCATCGATTGGTAACTCAAAGTCATTCCCTGCATTATCGTTGTGCTAGCCTGACATGACGTGGTGTATGAAACGCTAAGATACAGCCCTATTGGCCTTGTAACTGCTGAAGTCTGATATTGGGGCACAACATGCGCTCGTACTCAGTGTATATTCCCTCTTCGTAAAACCTACATGCCCCAAACTTACTTGAATACTTGTTTAGCCTCTGCATAAGGGTTATCATGCTGACATTACCAGAAAGCTGCAAAAATTCACTGTGTCTAGTTGCGAATATATGCACCTGGAACAAGTTCCGGTTGCCTTTAATTGCACTTTCTGTAGCATATATATGTGCAGTGGCCCGTCGCACATGAACTTATCCCGGGAACCTAACTGCCGACACATTTAATCCATCTACCTACAGTAATTATATAAACTGCTGAGTGGAATGTCCATTCCTCTGGGACGTGACATTGAAAATACTCATAACTTATCACTCGCCTTGATAAATCTGGCAAACCTTCTCAGCGACACAAAGCTGCATAAAAACTTAACTACTTAAGTACTTAGCTATATTTAGTGCCTTGGAAATCTCTGTGTCGAAAGCGTAATTTGTAAAATATCAATCTCCCGCCTACAGCTAGATAGGTAGTCCATCTCTTCGAAGGCGAAAATATTAAATATTTCCAGAAATACCCACGATATATTCCCAATTTTTTAGTCGATTTCCGTAGGACATAAAGCGATTAAGCTTTTGCCGCGGATTTTCAGGATTATATGTATGCATCTAAGGATCACTGGCACCCTTAAACCCGGATATCCACAGAATAATCAGCTACAAATCTTCATGACGATTTGCCGTATTACATATTTCTGCTGTGCTTAGAAGAAAAACCTCACGGCTTGATCTGCGTCGGTAGTGTTATACCCTCGTCATCGAACAACCTCGGGAGTTTATAGATGCAGGTTACCGCGTTTCAACCATTGCAATTTCTTTTTTCCTCCATGAACTACTTTTGCTGGCCTTTAGAATTTATGGTGGGAGTGCTGGAATATGGATACAGCTGGCAGTTGGACTTGAGATGCAGACATAATACATAACGGCGAATGCATAATGTGGCTTGCTGGCACTGGCAAGTCAAGCTTTTGGCCTACCGGGCATGGCCACGGGCTTGGATATGAGAAGTTGAGTTACCACGCTAGGCTCGTGAAACATATATGTACATCCGCCTTGAAACATTCTTACCGTTTCGTAACATTAATGGATTTTCATATGAGAATGGGAGTTATATGTACAGGCCCATGATGAAGTGGTGGTAAGTAGTGTGCGTAAGACTCTTGAAAGGAAAGTGGAAACCATCGGCAGTTTTCACTGAAGGTTCACACGTCTCGATTGATGGCTCGCTTAGTATTCTGCGACGGCTGAGCCAGTACATACAAATTGCAGAGCTGCGACGAATTCCTAGTATTGTTGTTACAGCTTACGGCTGATGAGAGTGATTCTAAGTATGCGTCCCCCTCGGAGGACTCCACATCTAGACAACAGACACGGGGTTGGTGGCACTGTTGTGCGGAATCTATGAAAACTGTTAGGTGTCGTACCGTTCGCTCCTAATCGCGTACGGCATAAGCGGCATTGAAAATCGAGGAAAAGAAGATCGCCATTCGAGCGATACATAGTGGGATAGTTAGCTAAGTTCTGCCCGCAAGCTACATACGCAACGGTATTGGGCGACCAAAACTTATAATTTGAGACAACTCCCTCCCAAAAATTGGCTACCATACAATTCCCCTCTTCTTCAGCCGCTCCAATTCGGAGCTCGGTCCCCCGCAGCTTTTTCTTTTTCTCACAACTATATTATCCATCGTCCATCCCTGTACCACATCGCCCTCTACTCCTGGTTTGGACCAATACCAAGTCTTCCAAACCGCCATCTCCACCCACTTGATACCCTGCACAACGCCTCCCAGAAACTTACCAACCTGCAGTAACTCGCCCTTGCCATTTTGAATTGGCAAAGCGTACGGGAATGCTCCTTCTCCCATCTTATCGGTACGGATTGTCACAATCAGCTTAGGGGGATCTCCAATCCTCTCGGTCCAGCCAAACAGGTAGAACTCCTCAAGATCAAAGGTGAAGTTTGTGGCGCCGAACCGTACCATACCGTAGGACTGAGAGAGAAGCGCGTATGGAGGGCTAAGGACTCCTCGTCTCTCAGAGGAGGAGGCAGATCGCGATTGCCCATTGAGCAGGAGCCACCCAGCGGATCCAGAGAACGAGAATGAGTTATATTCAAGAGGGAACGGGGACTTATAGTCTGTGGTAAGATTCGGGTCGTCATCAAACTAGGAAAATGTTAGTTAGGTAAGAAAGGGCGCCGGGCTTACCAACCGTGAGAGACATGGTTTCAGTTGAAAGTGGTGGGCAGAGTGTTGGGGATGTAATACTACAACTGCCGGTCTCTGTGGTAGTTTTGGTGGTTGTAGTTGTGGTTGTGTTAGTGACGAACGTGGTTGTACCGCTAGTGATGTATTCGGTGGTTGTGGTTGGATCAATCTGCGTGTATGTGGCCGTTTGAGTAGTTGTATATGGGAGAGTCATTGTGGTTGTAATTGGTTCAGTCTCCGTTGTCGTCGTCGTTTGGGTAGTTGTCAATAAGAGTGTTTCAGTAGTTGTCAATGGGAGGGTCTCCGTGGTTGTAGTTGGATCGATCTCTGTCGCGGTCGTGATTTGAATAGTTGTCACTGAGAGTGTTTCTGTAGTTGTGACTTGCTCGATTGTGGTGATTTGAGTGGTCTCGACCGTTGTGGTGGTTTCAACTGTGGTCTCAGTCGTAGTGGAGATAGAGGTTTCTGTGGCAGTGCTGACACTCGTGACAATATCAGTGGCTGTGGTTGTCGTGATGCTGGTAAAAGTACTAGTATCGGTGGCCGTGGTTGTTGTAATGCTAGTGAAAGTACTAGTATCAGTGGTTGTGGCTGTTGTAATGCTTGTAACAGTATCAGTAGCTGTAGTTGTTGTGATACTTGTGGCAGTATCAGTGGTTGTGGCTGTTGTAATACTTGTAACAGTATCAGTAGCTGTAGTTGTTGTGATACTTGTGGCAGTATCAGTGGCCGTGGTTGTGGTGATACTCGTGACAGTATCCGTGGCTGTGGTTGTGGCTGTCGTGGTGCTCGTGAAAGTACTGGTAGCTGTGTCTGTAGTGATGCTTGTGAGGGTACTTGTAGCTGTGGTGGTAACAGTAGTAGTTGGAAGTTTTGTTGTGAGAGTGCGCTGCCGTTTCCAGAGTCTGCGGCCATCACCTGCAAACACCCCAATTACGAGGGAGAGGAGAGGAAGCAGTACAAGAATATGGGCTCGTTTCATCCTGCAAATGTTTGAGTAGATATTTGCTGAATCCGAAGTTGCTCAAGGTTGGTTAGATGATGGATTTGTGGGATTATCAAGCTAATTGAAGGTACTTTTATATCAACCCGTCACAGAGATCTAGTGAATTCATGAATGAGCTTGGTAACTAGGAAAGTTCTCGCCATTTGATATCAGGTCAGTTATAGACCATTCCCGCCAAATAACGGCAAGGTACTTTGCCATCGTACGGCATGCTGTGGTCTTTTTATTACCGGACTGTAGAAATCTGGTCGAGACATCCTGGTGGGTGCCGAATAACAAGCAGTAGTGATAAAACGTGAAGGAGGGCTGGCGTTACAAGCTGGAATATGGGTAATACCACGAGCCGGAAACATGCGTAGCCGAGAGGCCAGAATAATCAATGACTTAAAACGTTCGTACCCAGCCGCCAGGGCAAGGACCACTGCTGAATTTGGAGCCAACATGGTAGATCATTACAAACTAACACGGATGTATTCAGCACACTCACCCATCCAAACGTCTCGATCTAAATTACGGCTACGGATACGCATATACGAACCAAATTCGTTGGAGGCTTAAATTTCCCTTTTCGTCCTTGGGCTCCGGCTCGTTCGTGAGGCTTAACCAAGATTTCCCCAAATGGATAAACTTTTATAGCGTAATGCACAAAGAACATGAAACTCCTCACTCCTCGCAGCGTGTCTCACCTCCTAAAGAACTCAATTGCAATTGCCTACCGAGTGATTGATTGTGGTTGGTCAAAGATTGCCGCTGTCTGGTAAATTAGGGCTCCAAAGCTGTGTTGACATGTCCAGGAGCATGGTAAGTTTCTCAAACTAGATCCTTCCAGTTCCCAATTCCGTTGTTGCCCCTCCCCTGCACAGATCGTCCCGCTCCTGTACATTTCAATGACGGCTTCCTGTTTCCGGTACCGAGCTTCTTGTATAACTTTACCTGAAGTCATGATGTCAATATGTAAGGGGTCGACCGTTCCAATCCGAAGTGTACATTCACCGCTTTAATGACCAAGAGAACCAAATCTAGGTGATCCATCGCCAACACGAGCTTTATCATCTGATATTGAGTGAAAGGGACATTCATGAAGCAAAGCTGCTCTGTTTTCGTGCGTCAATGGTAAATTCGCCGTACACTTGCGCAGCGCAAATTACAAATCAAATATCGATCAACCAGCAAGCCAAACTACCAACTGAGCGTTTGCTAGATTAGCTATTTCCTTTCTATATAATCCTCACGAGTAACTGTGCACAATGGCTCGGACTAAGTGAATAATCACGATTGTACGGGCTTGACTCAGGGTGATGTTGGAGATTTAGCTTTGCAATTTGTGAATAATTCGGCAGTCGAGTTGACAGAGGAAGCTACAAACATGCAGATGCAATTTCATTGCTCCATAGATATTTGGGTCAATGGACTCCTATATTAGGGTTCATTGGCGCAAGTCGTTGTGACTTGTGACTTGTGACAGTAAGAATTTCTTGCTAAAGTAGTGTTCGTTCTATTTTACAATTTCTTTTTTTTGGTTAAAGCTTGTTTGACTAGCATGCTCTAGGAAATCCCACTTGGTTGTATCCACTTGTCAAGGTTTAGAGTGTATTACGGCAATCTTAGTCGAATGCAATCATAGGCCAATCACTCGATTAATAATTGCAAAATCTTGGTGGATGGTTTGAATTCATAAAGTCATAATCATATGCGTATATCCTGAGAGCTAACCGATCCAAGGAGAAGAAAAAAGACACTCTGTGATGCGTTAAGGTAAGAGATGTGCATGAACGATAAAACAAATTGGAAAACTTCGTAAATCGTAAATAAATAAGACCAATTATGCTGTAACAAGACCGTACCAAAAGGGGATCCATCATTGGTATTCTACGTAATATGGGCTAAATCAAAATCCTCTATCCGCAAATCCCCGGGAAATCGAATCTCCGCCATCAAAATCCAGGCTATTGC
The DNA here is from genome assembly GCA_015178995.1 of Trichophaea hybrida. Taxonomy (NCBI): domain Eukaryota; kingdom Fungi; phylum Ascomycota; class Pezizomycetes; order Pezizales; family Pyronemataceae; genus Trichophaea; species Trichophaea hybrida. The sequence goes on along the minus strand of WHVE01000639.1, from coordinate 8,994 downwards.
CAGCTGTCACCGCTAAGCCAGCAAAAATTTGAGAACCGTTGGCATGGTATTGTGCATGGTCGTACGCAGCTGAGGCACTAAATTCATATCCAGCCACCGGTGAACTGGACCACAGGAAAGGTTGCCCTGACCATGGGCTTAGGTCTGGCTGGTCGTTTGGTATACTATTGCGTGTTGGGATTGGTATAGTTGGTGACGGATCTGAACTTGGGGGTGTATTGGTATTGGTTGTTATTCCTAAAAAAAAAACGTAAGTGTCAATGCTGTAGCCCCTCATATATCACTTCACCGAGGCAGGACAGAACTCATTACTTTTATTGTCAGATGGCGAATTAATGTATCGTGACGCGCTGGAGCCTGTAGTCGCAACGTTAGCGGAGTTTGCCAATATAACCTTGTCACCCTAAATCACCTTCACTGAGTGCCCGATACTCAGCAAGCAAGGTCGGCAAATGCTGTCTGATTAGGTTCTGCAGTTCTGGGACCAGTCTGTCTGCAACATATATGCCAAAATCCGGCACCCGACGATATGAGGCGTCGTCTGAAAGGGTTTCGGTGGACTCTATACATGTTTTGCTTGACCGGGATTCGGGATGTTGACTAGGAGTTAATTCGACAACTTTCATGTATATTTTAGTTGCATAAATTTTAAAGTACAGATTATGTACTCACATGGATCTGGAGCGTCTTCACTGGGGCACTCAAAAAGGTGTACATAGATCTGCTTCCAGGAGAGGCCTTTGCACTTCTCGAGCTTATTTGCTTTTTGTACGATGTCCTCCTCCAAAGGTTTCAGCTTAGACTTGGAGCAATCAGTATTCTTTTGATGTTTCCAGAGTTCATTTAGTTCGCCAGCTCGATATCCGCACCGAGGACACTGTATATGCTTTAAATGAGTTCGAAGAACGTGAAATCTAGAGTCGAGAATTAGTGCTGTGTGCAGAATTGATGCATGGTGGCGCACTTGACTCGGTGTAGCTCTGCTGTCTGCCATGATCTACATCGGTGGTGACTCCCAGGATCCTTTTTAAAGTATGGACACGCATAAAGTTTTGATACAGCCTTATCCTGAGTGGAAGGGGTTTTCTGAGCAGGCCGCTTTCCACCTCCGCCCCGGCGAAATGGCGGTTCATCGGGGTCGCTATCTTCATCGCCGTCCGGAGGTTCTTCATCAGTACCGGGGCTTCCCGAAGTAAATCCAGTTGTTGTTTTTCGCTTTTTCGAATTTGTCCCACCTGCGTACTGCCTGCCGATATGTGCAGCGTCAAAGTCTCGTATTCCATACGGTCCAGTGTCCGATCGGGTTGTGTATTCTTCAAAATTGTTTGTATCGTCCTCTTCCGAGTCCCAGGCGGTGTAAAATTTCGAACGCGAGTATCTCCCTACATCCGACAGGGCCTTCGAAGGGAAGGTAAAATCCTGTTCATCTATATATCCAACAGAGTCTTAGTCTTTTCCCTAGCTCTTGACGATGGTTTCGAGGGAACTTGCCTCCAAACTTGATAGTTGAAGTAAGTTTGAACTCTCTCAGTCTCCGTCCTAGTTCGCTGACGTTGGCCTCAGCGCCGTTTCCTTGCTCAAATTTCTCAGCTTGCGGGCTCCATCGAGGGCGATCTGAAGGGACACGGGCGGAACGCGAATCGAGCTGTTCTAAGTTGTGTGATGCTCTAGATCTGACTTCTAAGAGCGTATGGGAGGCTCCAGATCTGACCGCTTATCTGGTCAGTATGATGAGAATCAACAACCCGAACAACTCACTCTCCATCTGATCTTCTGCCGCGAAGATATGTTTTTGCTGCTTGGAGGTTTTGATCTTTTAGCTGCTTGCTGAGGAAATATCAGTTGTCTTCGTAGAGCCTGGTAATGAAGTCGTTCGAGATGCTGGACAGCGTCAGGACGTCCTATCGTGTCACAGCAGTCTTTATACTGATACTGACGTGTGAGCTGTGGGTGTGCAATCACATATTTGCATTCCCGCCTGCACACAGCATCTGCGCACAATTAAGGCATCTGCGCAACCCGTTACGCTGTCGACACGCCTGTCTTCATGCCCGCCTACAGAGTATGCCCGAGATTACGCCCAAATAGTTACACCATCCAGTTATTCGGTTCAGGCAAACATGCATGAGCATCGCTCGATCGGCTTTTGCGGGGTGGTGAAGATAGCGTGGGGTGGGAGCGACAGGGGTTGTACAGTAGTGGGAACAGCTGGTCGTGGTAAGGAGCGGAGTGATTGGTGTGCTCAGAAATGTGTTAGAGATATTGACATTGAGATTTTGTCCAAGTTTGAGGTTATTGATTGGTGGTATATTCGCTTCGCTGTATCCGCGTCTACCGTTGGAAATGTTGTGTGTCAAAATGTGTGTCAAAATATTGTGTGGGTTAGGGTTGATAAATGATGTCACCTGTAGTGCGGGTTAGCAGTAAGGAAGCATACCGGCGAAGAAAAAGGGGTTCATCCTTGCCTAGCAAGTTTTTATTGTACTATTTGAAGACTTGCCCTGAAATCGAGGCATCGCCCAATGTTAGAAGACCACTTGAGTGGGATTTATTGAATCCGTGACAAAATGAGTTGATGTTGAATTAAAAGAGTTGATGGTTAGGATAGAAAAACTGGTAAGGGCGAAAGATAGAGAAGGAGGACGGAATTTGTACACTCCAATACAGGGGGTTAATATATACTGACAATGTGCAAACGCCGTTCAATACACAAGCTTTTGCCAGAGATAGGCTCTGATTCGGCGCTAGAGTACATTACAGTGAAAATCGGAAGGTCGACTGCCATAAATACCAGATTCGGAAGGGCCGTAAGCATTTCCGGTTGTACCAAGTCGTAAAATAATGCACCCAAAAATTGCGATCTCAAGCATGATGCCGACTCGGTCGGCAGTTGGAGTACATCCTGTGAAAGATATTCATATCACAGCTCATGATAAAAAATATAGAAATGTTGTTTGCCAGTATATCCTCAGTATAACATTGAAAGTTTTGCTCTACGCCATATATCAATCACTACTTTGTCGGGGTGAGTATACTTACGAACCCCACCTCTACCCCTCACCGTCGTCTCGATCTGTGACCTGAAGAATTGTATAAGTTGATCACGCATGATCCCACCATTGGCTCGTATTTGCGGCCGAATTTTTGCAGCGCATCATGACGTTCTAGATCCTCTTGTCGAATGGTTTCAAATGAATTTTATATTGAGGGTACCCCACTCCTTGCCTTCCTGAAGCCCCTCGTGCCGCTTTAGCAGTTAGGACAGGTGGATTAAACGCGGATGAACGTACTCTACAGACTAGTCTCTTTTTCTTGGACAGCTTTTTCTTCGTGGGCACACTCGGTGGGCAGAGGATGGGGCGCAGGAGAGATGGTTCTCGGAGTGGACAACTGGCACGGAATCCCTCAATCGAGCACTAAACTTGACCCATCTCGCATCACTGCTCGGGTACGAAAGGGAGAAGGCTATATAGAGTAATGCATCGCCAACTATTTGACACCGAAAAAAAGGGTCGGATCCTAATGTAATGTAACTGCCCACTTCTTCACGACAGCTTAGAACATCTTCTTCGAGCCTTCATATCATTGGTGCTGCACATCCATCGGGATAACCATCTTCACCCACGCCTCGAGCATCTGTAATTGCTCAATACGGCTGTTGATGATCCAGTCTGATATTGGTTGTCGGTCTCCCAGGGGCTCCAGGAAAGCTTACCGGAATCGGTATCGAAAATGACGCGACTACGAAATTACCAACCCCGTCTCTACAGATCCTAGAAACCGTTAGAATAGCTACGCACATTTATATGGTTGGATATATACTGAAACAGGAATATCACAGATTGCTCATCTCTCTCCCACACTCTCCACGAGTTCTGAAGAGCCTGCTGATTGTCACTGGATCGAATGTCTCTACAGTAACTCCACTCTCTGTAGGATATTTAGCTTGTTTATTTTCAGACTATATATGTAAGGTATGTACTTGCTGGTGTATCCCATCTTCATCTATCCATCATTTCCACTTAGCACAGCGGAGACTCTCACTCAAGACAAATGCTTCCTTGCCGAGGAGTCAATCATGATATTGCCACGATATGAAGAGTATCCTTACTCGTAGATAAGGAAATCTTAAACAGGCAGTTTTACTTCCCCATATTGATGGTAAATCTAGTAAAGATGCCTCACTCTAGATCATCAAATTCTAAGCCCCTATGATGATACACATATCCGACATTGAATACCACTTCTCGTAAGATCTGGAGACCTTCCAAATCCCAGATCTGAGAGATTGAGAACATTTTAAGCAAGTCTCGGATCTCAAATTTGGGAGAGGGGTCGCCAGCCCAATCTCAGATCACTATCCTAGAATCTCAGATCCTAAAAGATTTTTTTGATGTGGATGTCCGATACCGCGTAGTCTGGAGCTAGACCTAGATTCCTACGGGAAGTACTCGACTACTCCCCAAATTCTTTAGTAGGCCGATTTGATCATCACCAATTCGGGGAAATTAGCAGAAGCAAAGAGGACGATAGTAGACTCCATGGTGTTTATTCAGTTGACAGACTAGCAGTTCTTTGTTAATCGTAGGGATGAAGAACGTAAAGGGTATTGGAAGTAGCGGACGCTGGAGAGAAGCCTAAGAGCGAAATGAGTTAAGAAACTCCATACGGTCTCTGTATATATGTTCCGATTGAAATGGGAAGTAACCCGCTTCACGAATAAATCGACTGCCTCCCGAATAAGTCAAATTTGTGAACGAGCCAGCTGTAGTTCGAAGCTGCAATCGTTAGTTGGCTGAACTATGGAATTAGAATCTTAGATTGGTAGGATAAGGCACTTGGACTGGATCCTTGATCATGCATGAATCTGGGAAATTTCAAAGGATACTTAATGACAATTGTGAAGCCAAAGCCAAGCGAAATTTGAATAATCCATAGGCCACGGAACCCACATTTTCTGCCCGTCTTTGCCATCACCATACATTGTTATCATGATCGTGGCATTTTGTGCAACTTTCCAGGGAACAGAGGGTATTATCACGGTTATTATCATGTAGATGGGGCCAGGCTGCACACTGCAACGGCCTCGTGGTGGAGGTGATTGCGTTAATGGAACTTTGACAACTCCCAAATATGTAAAGTATCGTGTGAAAGTTTGAAAAGAATGCGTGTTTCAAAACTACATCCGCTGGCTTCTCTGATCAGTTGACGGTATGGCAAAACCCGAGACTTCGGCTTATAGTTAACTTATTCGCGAAGCCGATATCTTTGCAGTTCAGTTGGAACATATACAAGTGACAAGACCAAATTGACCGGTCCCTGACCGGGGTTTTCTCGCACCCTGCCCACTCGCTTTCGTGTGTGGCTTGGCGCTCGTCTTTAAATCAAAATCGGTAAAGTGATACGATGCCCTGCGCAGCGAATTAGGGCAAAGTATCACGCAGGTTGGGTAAGAACGTCTGAGACGAGACAAGTGTGGGGGTGAAGAATGTAGATTAAAGTAGTAGATAAAATCGCGTGCTGAATGGGTGCACATTTCCTACTTGGGCATGCTCACTTCTAGGAAGGTGCACACAAGGCTGCTTGGTGCTACACCAGTAAGCAGTTCGAGACTAATCAGTATCACTAAGTATACCACTTCCCAAAAATACGTTACAACCACAACGGTCAACAACTAGCACTTTTTTTTTTACGAGGCTGTTCTCGCGATCCCAATTTCGAATATACCAACTTGTCATTTCTCTCTACGATATCATCTTACTCACACATAGATTCCACCGCGATCTATCCACAGATTCGAAGACCGGTCAGATATACACCACGACACATACGTTAAAGCAGCTCGACAGCGTCGGTCTACGTTGATTCACGAGATGCGGGCTTGTAACCACTGACTATCGAAGAACACGAAGTAACCGGTGCCTCTTGTAACGAGAACATTTCATTCCAGGGCTCTTTTTGGCAAATGCTGCCCGTTATAAACTCAAACCCGTTGCTGGGCTAGGATCTGCTGGCCCAGCTCCCGAACCCGTACTCGTTCTTCGGGAATACGGAATTTCCACTCATCACAAATACATTCCCTCGTTTACTCGTTTGGCGATGCCTAAGGAGTAAGTCTCTCCCTACTCTAGCTTGCAGCTTTTTAGCGGTACTGATCGATATTTCAGGATGACGGAATAGAGCCCCTTTTGTTGTGGGTTGCCTGTTATGACGGGGAAAACCCCCAAAATCTGATGGGTTCAACGATATTCCCAGGAGAGCTTATATACACTGCGATGAGCGGCGAGGTGGCGCCTGGAGTCGGTTCATGAAGCTCGGGAGGGTGAAGGAGGTGGAGTTCGCGTTTCATGAGATTGCGGAATGGGCCTGTCTTTAGGGCCTAGCACTGTGATTTTATTCGTCTGTTGGATCATTTGTATGGGATATATCGCACAGATTGTCACGATGCGGGATGTAGGGCCACTAGATCATCCGAGCTTTTATATCTTACCACCTAAGCCATGCACAGGCCAAGACCCCTAACACGTCATTGAAACATTACCTCCGCTCACTCGTTGCCGCTTCTTTTTCTCTGTGCGGCTCTACATCTACAAAATATAACCTCAGCCAATTTTCGCAAAGGATAACTGATACGCATTTATGAAAGGGATTGAAACGCTACGTTCAACACTTGTGCTATACTCATCCATAACCGCCTACCACGCGCGATGTCCTCCATCCATCATCAAATCCGCCCCAGTCATAAACGAGCTCGCATCGGACATCAAAAACACCGCGGCACCTCTTCACCGTTTTATCAGTATTCTTCCCTTCCTACCGGGGGAGGAGGGTACATACCTATACTCCTCTGGCGTACTAAGTCTCCCCAACATATTCTGCCTACTCCAGATCTCCTTTCTCTCCGGGAATCGCTGAAATAGATCCTCCACCATTTTCGTCATAATATACCCAGGACTCAACGTATTCACTCTAATCCCGTATTCCTTCCCCACTCTGCCGCCAGACACCTCCCTAGCTGGTGAACCGCCGCTTTTGAAGAGTTGTATGCCGCCATATGAACATCCTCCATCTTGTCAGCGGTAACGAAGAGAAAGACGGGGGAAGGGGAGGGTACATGATTCGCGATCACGCCACTCATACTCGCAACGAGCGCTATACTCCCACCTTTATTCGTCTTCAACCTCACCATTTCCCTAGCGCACGCCTGGGCCGACAAGAATACGCCAGTAACATTAATATCAATGATTCTCTGGAACTGTTCCTTTGTACACTCCAGCGCTGGGACTTCCTCTAGGACTCCCGCGCTAGCAATCATTCCGTCGATGCGGCCTTCTTTGTCTGCGATAGTCCGGAGTGTGGATTCAAGTTGCTCGGGGGAACGGACATCAGCGGTGTGGTAGTGGAGGTTGGGGATGTTTGTGGAGAATTCCGACGGTGGTTGTGGGTGGATGTCGAGTGCGTAGACGGTGGCGCCGGCTTGTGTGAGGGCTTCCCCTTGGGTTAGGCCTAGACCGCGACCGCCGCCGGTGATGAGGATGACTTTTGAGGCGATGGAGAGGTCGGGGAGGGAAGGGGCTGGTAATGTTGTTGCCTAGAGAAAGGTTATGGAAGGTTTGAGGTGCGGGGAGGAGAGGTACCATAGTGCGGATGTGCGGCTTGAGAGTGTGAAGAAGGGAGCGGCATGGAAAGAGGAGGCAGGGTCTGAGGGGCATTGTTGGGTTGTGTGGTGGGTATTGGTGGGTGTTGTGTAGTTGGAGAAGCGGCGGCGGTGTAGCGGTGCGGTTATAGTGACTGTTTCTGTGGTGGTGATTGTGGTGGTGATTGTGGTGGTGATAGTGGTGGTGATAGAAGAGATATATGGCAGTTGGTTGTGATGGTATGAGGAGGATTGTATGTCATTGTCTGTGCGGGAGGAGGTCAAAGGTGGAACCTTAATGCACTGTGCATTATGTGACAACCCCGTCTATGATGCAATGCGTGTGACGATGAAAGATGAAACAGGGGCGTAATTGTGGTACCCGCTTCCGCGGTCTGGAAAAATTATAAATGTGTTTGTGTGCTTGGTCGTAGTGTTTCTTATTCCATTGCGCATCATCGTTTATCACTTGCAAGGACTACCGACAGTTCCTTACGGTTGTTCTCCTAACATGCGGGGCTCCTGGTTTACTTGATCAGTTCCAAACGTTAACCAGTATATAAAATATCTACCTAAATGCGACGATCGCGAGAATTAAGTCCTCGGGCATGCGCAAGCACAAGAACACAAATTTAAACGGAAAGTGATAGAAATAGCACCACCAGATATCCTTAAATAGGTAACTGAACGGAGAGCATTTCACCTGATTTGATTGTATTCTACAAACCCAAAACATAATTCGCCTATTATTAATACACTGGTGGTTTAGAATCCATTCTATTGACTACCTTCTTATTGGTGGTGTCCGAGGACTTAATTTCACTGTTTTTTATTATTCCATTAGTCATCATCATTTATCACTTGCTAGGACAACCGACTGAATTTACAGCCCCTCTTTGTACAAGATTAAGCCTGAACCTGGAATTTTCTATTCTGTGGGGCTCTTGGTGTACTTGTGTGGTTCCAAACGTTAATGACTATACAAAATACCTATTAGTTGCGAGCATCAGAGGCACGACGAGGATTATAACGTAGCCAAACGTCAATGTGAACCAACCTGATTTCTCCGTTAGTACTAACCGACACACCGAAATACTGAGACAACCGTATACCAGGTACATCATAAAGTGACAAATTCCCAAGAACGTTCATGACAGTGACAGCTTGGGGGGCAATCCACTATCTCACCAGGAACAGGTTCCAAATTCCTCTGACCTATAACCCAAGCAGCCCAAAGATTTGCCTCACCGTTGTGCATCCTATAACTCATGCCATTGCGGCCTTCACATCCCTGGGTGAGATGCTCGAACTGAAATTTCACGTCCTTCATATCCAGCAGTTTGAGTGACCTGAAAAAA